>SNQJ01S0002535.1:276671-288871 GCA_010110895.2 Picea sitchensis | reverse complement strand
CAAATTGAAGCATATCTATCTTAATAGTTAATCGATAATAAAAAAAAGCATGTCAAAATGTCTTAGAAGAAATAATTGTGAGGATTGTAGGTCATTGTAAATAAACATATCATAATCGAAAGGAGTAGCTAAAATATAAAAAATTGACAACTTAATGTTTGGTATGGTGTCGGTAAGACAATTACTTCTCAGGACAAGGACTTGTTACAATGAAAGAAAATGACAATAAGCTTGCTCGGTTAAGAGTGGCATTAGAGGTGAGGTGATGCAGGAGCATCGACAACTCGTCAAGCGAGCCAGCACGGAAGCAAAAAAGACAGTTGGACAGCGCCAGCACAAATTTTGAAACACCTTGATATTGTTGTGCCAAACATTAATGTGTAGAGTTAATGAAGCGCACCTTGTATATTGTAATGGACCTTGAGCGGATAGCTCTCGTCCTTAGGTAGATGAGGCATTTAATAGAGTTAATGTAAAGTAGATAGAACATTTAATTCTAGATTTGATAGCTTAGATCTCGTGAGGGAAATGGGATATAGACACCCTCCCTTGTACATTTTAATGTGATGAAGCAGAAGAGAAGAGCAACAGAGAAGTGTATGAAGAACTTCCATGTACAGATATTGAATTAATAGAAAATCTTTGATTCAATTCCATGGTTGTGTTATTCTCTGTGTATTGTTGATATTATGCTCATGAATGTTTGCTTCTTGTCATACATTTTCTTTGATATGCGGTGTATGTGATTTCATGGTTAATTTGAAGTCTGTGAGATCAAGAAATTAGTTTCAATTGTTTCTCTATCTTGAACCAGAGAATTCCTGCAAGGAGTGCAGTTGAATTTGTCCACAAGGAGTGCATGACTACAGGGTTCAAGTAGGGATAACTTTTGTTCTAAGTTCTCAGAAGTGTAGATTTAGCACCAGAGCCGTGCAAGGCATGCGCAGGCGGGACAAAGACTCAGAGTTGCGATTCTGAGGAAAGGAATTGAAGGATTCCTGCTGCAAGAGTGCACAGGATTGAAGACTTCAACACTTAGCGTGTTTTGAAGATTTGCCGCAAGGAGTGCGTGCAAGAACTTCTTCCTGAGGGAATTGAAGTCGTCGAAGCTCAAGAGGGATAGGCCTTCATGGTTGTTGAAGGGTAGTGGAGAGAAGTTGCAGAGCAGGTTGAACAGAAGAGTCGTAGGTTGGCGAACAAGTCTCATGGAGAGACATTTCTTGTTCGTGGATTGCGCAGGAAAAGAGCGGACGGTCAATATTCTTCGTGGGAAATCTGAGATTTTTCATGGGTCGTTGGATCTCTCGAGATTGAAGGAGGATATAGTGCAAGTGCAGAGAAAGGCTCGAAGCTCGGAAGAACAGGAGTCGTCGATCGGGATCACGAGGAGCATGGGTTCTACTCGTGGATCGGCATATCGGGAGTTCGTGAGGTAAGACTCCAACTTTATGCAATGGAAGTCACAAGAGTGCAAGGTGTGACATTCCGATAGCCACATAAGCTGTGTAGGCCACAGGTGATAGTGGAAGACAGGTGGCATAAAATATCGGAGATTCGGCATCTCGGACATCGGGAGTCGAGGTAGGATTCGTTTGGATACGCGAGTAGCGAAGTCGCGAGGAAGCGAGATCGCGGGTCTCGGCATTTCGGTGCATCATGTATCGGAGGTTGGAATCCAGAGTGGTTGGTGTCGCGAGTTGCGAAGACACGATAATACCAAAGTCCCGATAGCGGAGGGAGGAAGTCAACATTGACTGACGCATCGGGTCTCGGGGGATTCGAGAGCCCAAAGGATAGACAACAAATTCGCGAGCCGCGAGTTCCGATTTTCCCGACAGTGAATAAAGGGGAAGGAATGCGAAGGAACTATGGGTGCAGATCTTTTGATTGGAAGATAGAAGAACCGAGAAGTTCTTCAGGCCGTGGAAAAGAGAAGATCCTGGAAGGGGCGATCGTGCTCCGAGGAGCTCGGTAGATACCAAGTGGTATCAGAGCGGGAAGACTCTTTGTTCTCTGTAACAGAGAGAGTAAATTCACCGTGCTTCCCAAAAGAGAGAGACAATCACCAGATCCCAAAGACAGGGAGGTGCGGAGAAGAGGTAGGCCAGTAGGAAATCTAGAAATGGAGCGGTAGATGAGAGATCTCCGAACAAGGCTCGAGGAGATGGAAACAACTCAAAGACGCGGAGTTGGTGCGGGGGATCTTAGTGATTCCGAAGTTGAAGAGGAAGCTAGACATGAAGAAGAGGTCACAGCAGAAGATGCATCAACCGAGCGATTGATTAAAGCTATCGCCAAGATGAGTGCAAAGGAGAAGATGGACATTCCAATCTACGAGGGAAATCTGGATGCAGAAGAGCTGCTAGATTGGATCCGAGCTCTTGACACATACTTCAATTATGAAGATGTGGAAGAAGATAAGAAAGTCAAGCACGTTGTTACGCTCTTGAAAGTTCATGCAACATTGTGGTAGGATGAGCTACAGGATGATAGACGTTGCAAAGGCAAGCAGAAGATCAAAAGTTGGGATCGAATGATCGCGAAGATGAAGGCGAAGTTCATCCCAAGGGATTATCAAATCACTCTGTTTAGGCGAATGCAGAACCTGAGACAGAAGTTGATGACGGTGAAGGAGTACACCAAAGAATTTTACAAGCTCAACATCAGAGCAGGTCATCGAGAGAGCGATGATTAGAAGGTTGTCAGGTATCTGAATGGTCTGAGATATGACATTCAGGATGAGTTAAGCATGGTTACCATCAGGACGGTGGAGGATGCTTACCAGATGGCTCTGAAAGCCAAGGAAAAGCTGAGCCGTAAGTCAGGACAGCGAGGGTGAGGCAGAAGTCAGCCCAGAGGCAAGGTAGTTTCCCAGGAGAAATACCAGAAACCCAAGGAGGAATGGAAGAAACCTCAGGGTAAGTTTGAGAAAGGTGGAGCCTCACAACGAGGACAGCAATATGCTGAGCAGAGTGGGCAGCATAATGAGCAGAGAGGAGATTATGCTGACGCAAATACTTTTCCTCATACCAGAGGTAGAGGAAGAGGTCGAGGTGGAGTAATTACATGCTTTACATGTGGAAAGAATGGGCACATGTCATTCGAGTGTCCAGAGAAGAAAAAGGACACTGGAGAAGCTCACATCACTAAAGCGCAGAGGCGTGATGTTGAGAATGATGGTACAGGAAGTGGAAGGTCACTGATGGTGCACAAAGTTCTCTTAACACCCAAGAAGGAGGTGGAGGACACAGCTCAGAGGACCAGACTTTTCAGAACCACATGCAAGACCAAGAACAAAAAGTGTAAGGTTATTGTGGACAGTGGTAGCACTGATAATCTCGTTTCGACCGAGATGGTGGAAAAGCTAGAGCTGGAAACGACTGATCACCCGAGTCCATATAAATTTTCATGGCTACAGAAGGGACATCAGGTGAGTGTCACTAAACAGTGCTTAGTTGAATTCAAGATAGGTGGGTATAAGGATAAGATTTTATGTGATGTTATTCCCATGGACGTATGTCATTTATTGCTGGGTAGACCATGGCAATATGACAGAAATGTGATTCATGATGGGAGAATGAACACATATACCCTGGAGAAGGATGGGAGGTCACATACGTTGCTTCCGTAAAGGATAAATAACTGAAGTCGGAAGTAAGAAACACAATACTTCTCATGAGTGGGAAGGAGCTTCTCACAGAAATGGAGAAGAAAGAAGATCCACAATTCTTTGTTGTCAGAAAGCCGAGGATTGTTCTGACTAGCACAAGAGTGGACGATTTACCAGATGAGATTCACGAACTGCTGGAATATTTCGCTGACATCATCGTGGACGAATTACCTCATTCGTTGCCACCAATGAGGAGTGTGAGTCATCACATAGACCTCATACCAGGAGAGAGTTTGCCGAATAAAGCTGCGTACAGGTTGATGCCACAGGAGAATGAAGAGGTCAAGAACCAGGTCCAGGATTTATTGGACAAAGGATTGGTCAGAGAAATCTTGAGTCCATGTGTTGTTCCAACAGTGCTCAGTCCGAAGAAGGATGGAGGTTGGAGAATGTGTACTGACTCTAGAGCGATCAACAAAATTACCATCAGGTATAGATTTCCACTGCCGAGAATGGATGATCTGATGGATTGCCTGAGTGGGGAAAATTATTTTTCAAAGATTGATCTAAAGAGCGGATATCATCAGATTCACATGAGGGAAGGTGATGAATGGAAGACAACATTCAAGACAAATGAAGGTTTGTACGAATGGCTAGTCATGTCGTTTGGCTTGACAAACGAGCCGAGCACATTCATGAGGCTGATGAATGAAGTCCTGAGGGAGTTCATCGGAAAATTTGTTGTCGTATATCTGGATGACATACTGATCTTCAGTAAGACAAAGGCTGAACATTTGGAGAATTTGGATATTGTGATGAGAAAGCTACAGCAGGAGAAGTTGTTGATCAACATGTGGAAATCCTCATTTATGAAGATAGAGCTCATTTACTTGGGTTTTTTTATTTCGGTGAATGAGTTGAAGATGGACCTAAAGAAGGTGGAAGTGATCAAGAATTGGCCATCACCGAGAAATGTTTTCGAGGTGAGAAGTTTCCATGGTTTGGCTAGTTTCTACCGAAAGTTCATCAAGAATTTCAGTGGAATTAGCGCGGCGATGATGGATATGGTGAAGAAGCGACATAAGTCTTTTCACTGGACAACAGAGGCTGAAAAGAGATTCAATCTGTTGAAGCGAAAGATCACAGACCAACCAGTGTTAGTGTTGCCAGATTTTCAGAAGACATTTCAGGTGAAATGTGATGCAAGTAGCTTTGCCATAGGAGCGGTCTTGAGTCAGGAAGACAGGCCAGTTGCATATTTCAGTGAGAAGATGGATGAAGAAAAATTGAAATACTCCATGTATGATAAAGAATTTTATGCTATCATACAGGCATTAAAGAAGTGGAGGCATTACTTGATCCTGAAAGAATTTGTATTGTACAGTGATAACCATGCATTACAGTTTGTGACTCAACAAGAGAAGTTGAATCAAAATAATGCAAAATGGGTAGAGTATATGCAGAATTTCACATTTGTGATTAAGCACATTTCAGGGACTGCTAACAAAGTGGCTGATGCTTTGAGCAGGAAATGTTTGCTGCTGCAGGAGTTTCGAGTAAAAACATTGGGTTTTGAAAATCTGAGGGACATGTACGCCGGAGATGCAGATTTTGCAGAAGCGTATGAAGCAGCTGAGAACCCAGTCCTCAGGGATAGAATCCCATGGATAGATTATATGATCTAGGAGGGATTGTTGTTCAGAGGCAATCAACTGTGTATTCCAAATTGCTCCATGAGGGAGAATTTGTTGAAGGAGAAACACAGTGGTGGATTGGTCGGACATTTTGGCCATGACAAAATGTTCGCGAAGCTGAGCGAATCATATTTTTGGCCGGGCATGTGAGCAGAGGTCAAGAAATTTATTGACATATGTCGTATTTGTCAGCATTCGAAGGGGAGAAAGCAGGATGCAGGGTTGTATCAACCATTGCCCATACGAGAGAGGCAATGGGAGGCGATCAGCATGGATTTTGTATTGGGTTTGCCGAGGACACAAAGAGGTGTTGATTCCATCTTTGTGGTGGTGGACAGGTTTTCAAATATGGCACATTTCATTCCATGCCAGAAGACCAGCGATGCGACACACATCGCAAATTTGTTTTTCAAGGAGGTCATTCGACTTCATGAATTGCTGAAAAGCATAGTCTCGGACAGGGATATGAAATTAATAGGTCATTTTTGGAGGACGCTATGCAAGAAGCTAGGGACTGACTTGGCATTTAGTTTATCTTACCATCCGAAGACATATGGGCAGACAGAAGTGGTCAACAGGAGCTTGGGAGACTTTTTGAGAAGCCTGGTGACAGAGCACCATAGTAGCTGGGACAACATATTTCCACAGGCGGAGTTTGTGTACAACGATTCAGTGAATCGGAGTACAGGAAAGAGTCCATTTCAGATTGTGTATGGGACACAACCGAGAGGAGTTTCTGAACTGAGGGATTCAGAACAGACTGCTACTAGCAGCGCTAGTGCAGAAGAATTTGTTGAAGCAATGAAAGAACTTCACAGCAAGGTGAAGCAGCGACTGATAAATTCAAATCAAGAATATAAGCGCAGAGTAGATCAGCATCGAAGACAACTTCAATTAGAAGTTGGCGATCTAGTTCTCGCACACTTGAGGAAGGAGAGGTTCCCACGGGGGACGTATAACAAGCTGAAAATGAAGAAAATCAGACCTTTTAGAGTCCTAAAGAAATTTGGAGAGAACGCTTATGAGATTGAGTTTCCATATGGCATCAGGATATCTCCGATATTCAATATTTCAGACTTATATCCATATAAGGCTGAAGAAGCAGGAGCTGGAAATGATGAGCAGCCAGAAGTCCAAAGGCGGAAGTAGATGTCGATTGCAGAGAAGCCCCAGGTGGAATGCATACTGGACAAGAGAGTGGGTAAGAAGACCAGGAGGAAAGAATACTATGAATATCTGGTCAAGTGGAAGAATCAACCAGTGGAGGATGCCAACTGGGAAAGAGAAGCAGTGATACAGAAGCATGGACAGACCGTGCAGGAGCTCATGGACAGGAGCCCATGAAAATTTTCAAGCCGAGGAGTATGATGTAGGAGCATTGACAACTCGTCAAGCGAGCCAGCACGAAAGCAGAAAAGACAGCTGGACAACGCCAGCACAAATTTTGAAACACCTTGATATTGTTGCGTCAAACATTAATGTGTAGAGTTAATGAAGCACACCTTGTATATTGTAATGGACCTTGAGCGGATAGCTCTCGTCCTTAGGTAGATGAGGCATTTAATAGAGTTAATGTAAAGTAGATAGAACATTTAATTCTAGATTTGATAGCTTAGAGCTCGTGAGGGAAATGGGATTTAGACACCCTCCCTTGTACATTTTAATGTGATGAAGAAGAAGAGAAGAGCAAAAGAGAAGTGTATGAAGAACTTCCATGTACAGATATTGAATTAATAGAAAAGCTTTGATTCAATTCCATGGTTGTGTTATTCTCTGTGTATTGTTGATATTATGCTCATGAATGTTTGCTTCTTGTCATACATTTTCTTTGATATGCGGTGTATGTGATTTCATGGTTAATTTGAATTCTGTGAGATCAAGAAATTAGTTTCAATTGTTTCTCTATCTTCAACCAGAGAATTCCTGCAAGGAGTGCAGTTGAATTTGTCCGCAAGGAGTGCGTGACTACAGGGTTCAAGTAGGGATAACTTTGTTCTAAGTTCTTAGAAGTGCAGATTTAGCACCAGAGCCATGCAAGGCATGAACAGGCTGGAAAAATACTCAGAGTTGTGATTCTGAGGAAAGGAATTGAAGGATTCCTGCTGCAGGAGTGCACAGGATTGAAGACTTCAACACTTAGCGTGTTTTGAAGATTTGTCGCAAGGAGTGCGTGCAAGAACTTCTTCCTGAGGGAATTGAAGTCATCGAAGCTCAAGAGGGATAGTCCTTTAAGGTTGTTGAAGGGTAGCGGAGAAAAGTTGCAAATCAGGTTGAACAGAAGAGTCATAGGTTGGCGAACAAGTCTCGTGGAGAGACATTTCTTGTTCATGGATTACGCAGGAAAAGAGTGGACGGTCAATATTCTTCGTGGGAAATCTGCGAGTTTCCATGGGTCGTTGGATATCTCGGGATTGAAGGAGGCTATAGTGAAAGTGCGAAGAAAGGTTCGAAGCTCGGAAGAACAGGAGTCATCGATCGGGATCACGAGGAGCGTGGGTTCTACTCGTGGATCGGCATATCGGGAGTTCGTGACGTAAGACTCCAACTTTATGCAACGGAAGTCGCGAGAGCGCGAGGTGTGACATTCTGATAGCCACATAAGTTGTGTAGGCCATAGGTGACAGTGGAAGACAGGTGGCATAAACTATCAGAGATTCGTCATCTCGGACATCGGGAGTCGAGGTAGGAGTCGTTTGGATACGCGAGTAGAGAAGTCGCGAGGAAGCGAGATCACGGGTCTCGGCATTTCAGCACATCGGGTATCGAAGGTTGGAATCCCGAGTGGTTGGTGTCACGAGTTGCGAAGACGCGATAAGACCAAAGTCCCGATAGCGGGGGGAGGAAGACAGCGTTGACTGACGCATCGGGTCTCGGGGGATTCGAGAGCCCAAAGGATAGACAACAAATTCGTGAGCCGCGAGTTCCGATTTTCCCGACAGTGAACAAAGGGGAAGGCGTGTGAAGGAATTGTGGGTGCAGATATTCTGATTGGAAGATAGAAGAACCGAGAAGTTCTTCGGGCCGTGGAAAAGAGAATATCCTGGAAGGGGCGATCGTGCTCCGAGGAGCTCGGTAGCTACCATGAGGGGCAATGGAAAATTTTATTGCCCTTTCTATGATTGCAAAGGCTTGCAAAAAAGAAGACTTTTAATAAAAACAACCCAAAGACATTGTAGGGAGAAGGGGCATGCCGAAGGGGGTTATGAATATCATCCCTTGGTAAGAGGATTCAATATTTAATGTATTCTCTGTAATAATCAGTATATCATGAATTTTAGTAATATTTCTTATCGGGATTTTTATATTTTCTATACACACTAACATTTCTACGTTGTTTTTAAATATATAGGCGATGCCCCGAAAATGTCGACCTCTAGAGAGTTATTTTCCAAGTACTAGCAGAAATACTACTTTACAGGGAGATGAACTTCGAGATCAGAATATCGAAGCTTATAATCAATTTATTAATGATTATATGGATGGAGATAACGTTAGTGATTCAAATAAGGAAGATGAGATACATAGATTGATCCAAGACACATTTTCTCCAATGGATGAGGACAACCAGAATGATAGTCATGATATTGATCCTCTACTCGAGAAGTCACGTCAACCTTTTTATGAAGGCTCAACAAAAAATATTTTATCTTCTATGTTGTTGTTGGTGAACCTGAAGGTTTTGAATGGTTTATCAAACACATGTCTCACATAGATACTAAGGTATTTAATTTGTCAATTATTTATGCATGCATGTTCACAAATACTTAAAAGGTTCAATTTTTTCCTATATTGCTATTGTTTTCTAATTTGTAAATTAGTATATTGGATGATATATTGATGATTAATATTGTTTACATTGACTTATTGTTTATAATTTTGTATATTGTTAGGTGATGTTCTATTACCGACATCAAATATTTTTCCACGCACATATCGAGAAATATTTGTGATTATGAAAGAAATTGGAATGGACTATCAGGCTATTGATGCATGTCCTAATGATCATATCATATATTATGGACAATATTCATTAGAAAATGAATTCCCACAATGTCAAATAAGTAGATATCAAACCGATAAAGAACCAAAGAAGGTGCCTTGCAAAGTTCTTAATTATATTCTGATAATTCCACATTTCCAGCAGTTGTTCAGGTGCCAAATTATAGCACAGTTTATGGATTTCCACGCAAAGAACAGAAGTCGAGACGATGTTCTTCGAATTCATGTAGATGGTTCTACATTGAACTACATCAAAGAAAAGTGGCCAATTTTTAAAGAAGAACCTCATAATGTTAGACTTTCATTGGCAATTGATGGTGTCAATCCATTTGGAGAGCTTCATTCTACATAATCAGTGTGGCCTGTTTTTGTTATAAACAATAACCTTCCTCCTTGGATGTCGATCAAGAGAGAGCACACAATGTTGGCAATGATTGTTCCAGGTATTTAATTATCTTTTATTTTCTTTAAAGTATGACAAAATATTTCATTTCTTTGTTTCATGCATGGTAATTATTTCTTTTATATATCATGACATCTAGATCATAAGCATAATTAATCATGTAGTATGTTGAACCAATTAGGTAGGTACCAAGTTAAGGATATGAACGTATATGTTGAGCCTCTCATCGATGAGTTGTTGAATTTATGGACTGACATCACTATCTATGACATCTCTATACCAATAGGGAAAAAACAATTTCAATTCCATGGAATATTATCATGGAAAATTCATGATGCTCCTGGGTTAACACATTTTTGTGGTATATTGTTACTTTATTTTGTGATTTAATATTATATATATTTATTGAAAAAATCATGCATTATTTTAAATTGTAACTCTAATTTGACGTTACATTTATTCATATATCTTGTAGGTCTTCAAAAAAAGGGTAAATTTGCATGCCCAATTTGTGGTCCGAGGATAAAATCTCTTCGTTCAAGGATTTTAGCAAAGGAAGTGTTTGATGAGTATAGGCACTTTCTGCCTAAGAACCATAGTTATTGAACTACAGACAAAGCAAATTTCAATGTTAAAGAAGAAAATGGAAAAAAAACATGAAGAATGACACCTCACCTATGGAAGTTGGAATATATTAGAAATTGTCAAGGTACGCAAATTATTTATGTATGACCTATTATATAAATCTTTGGTTAATTTCATTAGTATTAATTTCATTTTGTCCCATTAATTAGTGTTAATTTCAATTTGTTGATGTTTAATGAATGTCGTTACGGCACGAATGGGCTTCCAAGAGGAATCAAAGGTTACTCGATGCAATTTAGTATATTTTCATACTATGAGCACCTACAAATAGTTCATTTGTTTGATACAATGCATATCGGGAAGAACATAACAGAATTGCTATGGCGAATATTAAATGGAAGGAATGACAAAGAGAGAATTGGAAAGATTTGTTGTGACATCCGGGAAGCTAATCATGCATTGCAAAGTGTTATTATTAATTCTAATGGTGATGGTCATGAACAAAATACTAGTCTTACTTGGTTATTGACTGAGCAACAGAGCAATATTGTAAAAGAGGTCATTCAAAAAATTAGGTTTCCGACGGGGTTTTCGTCAAACATACAAAATATCTTAACTAAAAAAGGTGATTTTGGTGGGGTTAAAACACATGATTGGCATACATTCATTAAGGTAATTAGTAGGTTATAATATATTTCCTTATTGGTATGCATTTTTTGGAAACAAATAATAATTGTTTGTTTTTTGTTACAGTATGTTCTACCTTTATCTCTCCCAGGCGACTTTGATAGCAACATAAAACAAATTATTTATGTACTTGGAAAATACATGAGGTAAGTATTGTTTTATAAGGAAAATACATGAGGTAAGTATTGTTTTATAAGGAAAATGTACTTCTTATGTGATTTGTAGTGGAACGTATTGACATATTATCTTTTATCTGCAAATTTATGTATGCCTTGATATTATTTTATTGCATCAACATTTGTAGGTGGCTATCATCAAAATAAATCCATAAAGAAGATATAAGGTATTGGATGAGAGAAATTCCCCGAATACCATAATAACTACTATAATATTTAGTCTTGTTTACTCTAAAATGTATATCGACTTTACAGCTTCAAGCTTCCCACATAAGCTTATTCTTGGCTCTCCTTTCTAAACAACAAAATTATGAAACTTGTACTTTAATCCTCCTTCAAGCCTACAATCATCTCAAAGACTCAAGATACGCATATCTATACAAGTTTTATAAGGTTTTAACCATTTTCCAAAATTTGAGCTAGATGTAGGTAATCCCTTATATTCTTCAAATACATAAGAGTTTAACTTTAGAGCTATGGTCAAATAAAAACCAAGAGGTCTTAAAGGAAATTGACCATGTGGTTTTGTATATATTTATCATACTTGATTACCGAATCAAAATGTTGTAGGATACCATTCACATGAAGTCTGGGCTTTGTTGTCACTTGGATCAATTGACAAGGATTATAAAAGCTTATGATTTGAGTGAATTTGTTTTGTTTTCCCAACAAATAATTCATGTAGTACTTCAATGCCTAAACTATGATGTACAATTCCTTATCTTATTTGGGGTATATTATGATTGCACCAACAAAAGCTTCAAGTGTTATGTTATCCAACTCCTTCATTGTATCAAAGGTTCCCCCATTATGTATCATGCGACATTTGCTTTGATTTCAAATGAAATTGCAAGTTTCAATAGATTTAATATTGATCCATTACAATTCTTTCATGCCAAAGCTTCAGTTACTTGGTTTTCAATTGCAAAGAATTGAAAGGTTCTACTTGACTTTTCTAATGTGCATTGAAGAGACACTTCATTCCTAAATAATTTTCTAACCCCATGAATTACCTTGGTTCAATTAAATTATCTGGGATCAACCAA
>SNQJ01S0002535.1:223917-276661 GCA_010110895.2 Picea sitchensis | reverse complement strand
AGATATTTTCCCATACATGGTGACCAATCCAAGCAAATAGCTTTTATTCATTCTTATCCAAAATCCTAAAATATCATTTTAAACCTTTCTTTGGTGGGTGCAACCACACTTGATCTAACTTAGGAGCTATGTGTTGTTCAATGTTTATCATGCCTCTTTTTGTAACTTGATTGAGATTCCTACAAGGTTTCTTATACCTACACATGTTCATGGATTTTTCTTTTTAACGAAGTTCGCATATTTTCTCATTGGTCAATTTTCTTAATTCTTCCACTTTGAGGGCTAAAAATTCAAGTTAAAGTGAGTACAATAAAATATGAGAAAGTCATATGTGGAGGATTTGAGGTGAGCAATGAATTGTGCAATTAACAATGATATATATAAATGACAAACAATCTTCCCAAATATTGGGATGTTATAGCCTCACAACAAATGAACCAATGTTTGATTTATATCCTTCGGATACCCATGCAATTGTAAATAAAGGAGACACTTCTCTTCAACTTATATCCATTATCATCTAGAGTGTGGATTAAAAGTTTCATGAGAATCTATTATATATACTACACATGATAAATGTAGATATTCCAAAATGCACCTTTACATGAGTGAACAAGATAATTACATCTTGTTTTTATGTTTCAACATGGTATAAAAACTACCATATTATCTAGTCTTGTTTACTCTAAAATGTGTATCGACTTTACAGCTTCAAGCTTCCCATATGAGCTTATTCTTGTCTCTCCTTTCTAAACAACAAAATTATGAAATTTATACTTTAATCCTCCTTCAAGCCTACAATCATCTCAAAGACTCAAGACATGCATATCTATACAAGTTTTGTAAGGATTTAACCATTTGCCAAAATTTGAGCTAGATATAGTTAATCCCTTATATTCTTCAAGTACATAAGAGTTTAACTTTAGAGTTATGGTCAATTAAAAACCAAGAGGTCTTAAAGGAAATTGACCATGTGGTTTTGTATATATTTATCATACTTGATTACCGAATCAAAATGTTGTAGGATACCATTCACATGAAGTCTGGGTTTTGTTGTGACTTGGATCAATTGACAAGGATTATAAAATTTTATGATTTGAGTGAATTTGTTTTTGTTTTCCCAACAAATAATTCATGTAGTAATTCAATGCCTAAACTATGATGTACAATTCCTTATCTTATTTGGGGTATATTATGATTTCACCAACAAAAGTTTCAAGTGTTATGTTATCCAACTCCTTCATTGTATCAATGGTTCCCCCATTATGTATCATGCGACATTTGCTTTGATTTCAAATGAAATTGCAAGTTTCATTAGATTTAATATTGATGCATTACAATTCTTTCATGTCAAAGCTTCAGTTACTTGGTTTCCAATTGCAATGAATTGAAAGGTTCAACTTCCCTTTTCTAATGTGCATTGAAGAGACACTTCATTCCTAAATAATTTGTTAACCCCATGAATTACCTTGGTTCAATTAAATTATCTGGGATCAACCAATTTACAATGAATTTTTTATTTCTTAGGTCAATACAAAATTCACATCCTCTAACTACAAAATCCATACACAACAATAATTGTTTTCCAAGCTCATATTTCTTCATGTTGGCTTGCAATTAATTGTGTTGAAGGGTTAAAAATATCATCTCTAAATGTTTCAAATGATCTTCCCAAATATTTCTAAAAGTCAAAATATCATCCAAGGAGGCTACAATAATGGTGTTCGATAAATGGTCTTAAGATATCATACATCAATCTTAGAAGTGTTTTCATAGTATTGTGTAATATAAATTGCATAATGACTCACTCATGCAATCCATGTGTTTTTTTGAAAGTAATATTCCAAATTATTCTTTGTGTATATTGTCATATTGGTATCCTTACTTCTAATCCAACTTCACTTGATTGTTAGTGCTCTTTTAAATTGATGTGTGAGCAAAAGGTGAGCACTTACATGCCTGTTGGGCTCTTCTAGTCATGACAGGCATATTACAAAAGGGTTAGAAAAGAAAATAGTAAAGGTATTAACAAAATTAAACTAGAACTAAATAACAACATGAACATAGAAACAAAAACTAGAAACAAATGACAATGGAACAAGTTCCCCAATAGATAGGCTGATCTGATTAAAGGTGAAATCCAGAGGTACACAAAGGGAAAGGGGACTTGGGTCCCTTCAGCCTTCTACAATGGAAGGCTCTTGAGACCCCTCAAATAGATGCTTTCCTTACAAATGAGGAAGTTGAAAATATGAGTGAAAGAAATCAACACTTCTCCACTCTAATGAGAGATGGAGAGTTTATAAAATGGTGTTGATAATGAGAAACATTACTTTAAAGAAATTGAGCCTCTAACAATCCCATGACATAACATTACAGTTGTTCCTTGAGAGAAATGATGATCATCCATGGCTTTTATAGCCAAACTTGAGCTATTATGCACCCCCAACACAGATGTGAAGAGGCACATTAGGGCACATTTGGAGTCTTTGACCAACCTCCCATGATTGAGCTGGTTGATGTCAAATCGACTTGGGAATAATCCATTGAGTGGTTGGGAGGCCGACCAACTTCATAAATCTCGCCGTTTGTGGTAGGCTGGCCCAGCGGGGTTTTGCACCCACAACCCAGCATATAAGCCCTATATTACAGAATATAATGCAGCGCATGCGCTAGTTTACCATGGGCCTTGATGCGCTTTAATCTTTTAGCCAACTTTGTATAGTTTTGTGGCCTTTTGATGTCTTTGTGGGACAATCACCTTGTACCATGGATGATTGTTTTTCTGTGTTGATGATATTTGAGTTCTTGTACATACAATGCGGTGAAATTTCAGTGATAGCAGTGCGATGGATGGTTAGGGCTTAAAGCATTATAGCGAAATTCTGTCAATGTTTCTGGCCCGACAATAATGGTGATGGGAAGAGCAAAGTGGGAACCATTATAGAGCAATCCGTTGGAGAAGGCGAACTGTAGATCCGACCTTCCACAAGGTGTGAAACAATATACAAGTGTGTACAAAGGAGAGGGTGGGCATGCCCCATGCCGTGTAATGTAACTCTGAAAAAGATATACGCATTGTTGATGTAGGCGAGCTACGGCCTTCAGTAGGAATGAAGGGAAAGGCCCGAGGAAGACAATGATTACGCGAAGGGACATACCTCTGAACCAGTGGTAATGGTTGTGGAATTAAACCACGATAGTGATGTGGGCGTGGTGGCCCTACCAAGCTCAGATGTCTTGACAGTGATGATAAACTGCACTAGTCATGTAATTAAGACTACGCAACATGAGAGAAGAGAGAGAAGTGTTGGCGTCCAGATGTGGTGGGGTCCAAGCGACATATCGGGGACGGTGTTTCTCTCGTGCCGTCCGAGATCCCTCATTAAAATGGGAAGTGAGGATCAAGATACTGTAAAGCCCTTACGGAAGAATTAATGTGATGTATTAAGACAGGAGCGCGACTCAGGAGTAAAGAGGGTACTCGTGGAATCTTGAGGGTGATGAAGTGGGCGGAGGTACATGGACAAAGTCAAAATTGGGATGACTCAAGACTGCCCTTGGTTGGAGGATATATGAGAGAGGCGGTGGCCGCAACCATGTGACAAGAATGAGTGTCAGGGGGATGACAAGAACAGGGATAAGTTGTGCCAGATGCAGGACAAAGTGAACAAAGTGAGGAAGGGATAAAGGGTGGTAACAGGTATTACTAGAAGATATAGGCGATGCCGTGAAGATGAATGAAGTAAAGCTCCAACCAAGGGTGACATGGGTTGCGTGTGGCCATAAGGAAAGAAGGTCGCCAATGGTTACGACACCAGTGGTTAACTGTATATGGCTGGAAATAAAGGGGTTTTGTACAATAAATAATGAATAGATATTAGGAAAGATGTACAAAAATATCTGAGAAGCGTTTGTTTTAAAATAGATACCCAGTGGAGGCAGAATTTCTGGGAAATACTGATGAAGGTGGGAGGCCCCATTGGCGAGTTCTGTATGAGGTGGGTGAGAGAAATGGAGAGGTTATGAGATAGACAGCTGATGGTGGATGGGAAATGGAGGGTTCCTTGGTCTAGCGAGATCAAAAGAAAGCGAGCTGAAGCATAGCGATGATCACGGGAGTCCATGTGGGAAAAGCCGACAAAATGAGAAGAATTATGTGGTTGAGATTAGCCGTCATGATACTTGAGACTAAAAGAGGGACTCCGACCTAAAGGAAAGAGGCGACATAGTGTCATAAAGTGCAAGCGGGTGCTAGGTGGGAGGCGTGTAGGTGAAATACCCGGTGGCAGTACCCCTAAGAATGCAAATGGGAGGGATGTGAAATGCTTGTCCCGAGCGAGGAGATAGGTTATCTAAGAAATAACATCAGAGGGTGTGACTGGAGCGTAATGCAATACCGTGGGAAAAGACTACATACAGTCTTGAATACAGGGAAGTGATAAAATACGTGTCCAGATGAGCAAGATTTTACTGCCACCACATATCAATAAATGCAAAGTGACCAATATCTGAAAATTATCAAAGGTATGAGCTTGTATTTGACAAATGTGACAATGTGTGTGCGTACCTAACCATGATATATGAAAAAGGTTACTTGAGGGCTCATGATGGAAGCATTGACTGTGAAATGTAGGTGGCGAGACGTTTATCCTGTGGCTGAAGACGGTTTTGAAAAGCGGAGCTTATGGGCTCCTGTACAAAAACAAAATGGAAGTGGGAAAAAAGGGCTTAGATATGGACGGTGGGACCATAATTCCATCCCAAGTGCACCGATACTATGGGCGATCAGTTGGTAGTTTGGGGGAGGACATGTACCTCTCCTTTGCTCGAGGATTGATGAAAAAGTATAATAAATCACATTCGCCGGAGCATTGGTATGGAGTGTCGAAGAAAGCTCAAGCAGATATGTGTGGCATTCCGCGACTAATGTGTGGCCGGACATTATGGTATAGATAGACATTAGTGTATATGGCCATAATCGGAACATATAAGCATAGCCCAAGGTAGTTCTTGTGCCTATACCAGGTTAGGAGAGGTAACGGTAGTACTTGCTAGAGTTGTGAGTGGTGATGGTGTTGGATTGGTGGAATGAGGTTCCGTAACTCAAGCACAGATGGGCATCTGTGGGTTGTGTGTCCGTCTTTCTCACATAGTGTACAAGGTGGTGGGATGTGTAGAGGAAGTGGAGAGCTGTGGGCTCTTTCTTCTTTCTCCACACTAAATTTGTGGCACGGGGGTTAGTGATTGGGGGTGTAGGGTATGGTGGGCATTAAAATTATGGGAATCATCATTAAGGTTCCCTTCCCGTTTTGGGAAGGGATGTTTGAGGAACCATCGTTGGTGGATGTAAATACCAAACTGGAGATTACCAACACCATATTAGGAGGTAAAGCGTTGGCTACTTAAGAGAAAGCTTCGATACGGGGGAGGGAGGTAGAAGAAGGGAAATTGAGTGAGGGGTTGGGGACGGTTTCCCAAGCGGGTTATACTCTCTTGAAGGATGTGGATTAGAGTGAATTTGTTGGGGTCCGATGATGGCCTTGAGGAGGCTCCGAGAGTGGTTCCTCTGCGACTTTGGGGCGTCGAGGGGAATGGTGAAGCCTCAGGGAGGAAAATCCCTCTATGTCCCGATTACTTTTAGAGGAAACACACGCAATAAAGAAAAGATGGGTTTAAGAATGGTAGTGTTCCCACGAGGTGCCACCCACCATGGGTGGGTCTTGGAATATCCCGAGGGCCATTGTTGGCAGCTGGAAAATCGGTTGGGCTAACATGAACAGGGGGGATGATGTTACCACGATGTTGGCCAGAATGGTTAGGCTTGTAATGTGTGATTTGGTCAATGGTGACGATCTTTTTATTATGGGGGAACATCATCGTCTGAAACCGCGAAGAAGTGACCGCCTTTATAGCGTACATGTAGTTGCGTCAGAGCAGGGATATTGTAATCAATTTGGGCATCGATAACTTCAATGTCAATGAGGGATGGTTTTGCCCCGTTCTATGAGGACATTTTAATAAAGCCACGTGGGAAGTGTTGGTCGACCGTCCTTAAGCTCGAGAAAGTCTTTGGTAGAAATTTTTCTTCGAGGGGAGCCAAGTTTTCTCCTTACGGTTTTGGACATGATGCAGTGGATGCACCTTCATCAATGATACACCGATGAGCCGTGATGTTCCAAAATCTTATGAATTATCTGGAAAGCTACTTGGGGGAAGCATGTGGTTCTTCATTATTTGAATCAAATGTGATCAGCTGGGTGTCAGCTGTGTCGATTTCCCCCAAGGAAAAAATCTAGGATTTTCTCTGTGATGGGAAAGTTTGTTGGACCTCTAACATAGATATGGTTGTGGGAGGCTGGGCTAAGTCATCAACCAAACTATAATTATGAGCAACCCTAACATGAGGGTTATGTATACAGGTCCGTCGTGGTATACGAGGAATGGGTTCAGCGTTAGGGCGTGGAATCATCAATGGTTAGCCTATGGGAGCTGGCCATGTTAATGAGGTGGTTGAGGTAGAGTCAAGAGTCATACTATATTGTGACCTCTGAGTTCTGAAGGATTTCTTCTTTGGTGAGGAAAATATTGCGATCGATCGAATCTCTGGGTTGAGTGGTGCCTGGGGTTGTATATTGCCCGATTTGTGGTGGGGATGCTGCATGTCCTGTTGGGTGTTTGTCGCACCTTGATGTGGGATAGGATTTTGCGACACGGTGGGAGGGGGTTGTTGCACATGCATTTGTAGTGCACTGTTGAGAGGCGGGTTATTAGGAGAAGGGGAGAGCTCAGGGAGTCTTTCAACCTTTGAAATCAGCGATTTGTGGGAATGGTGAGTGTAATGACCAGACTCACCACAAAGAGCACAAGGGTGGATGGTTTAATATTATTTACCCATGGCGTTTGTTATTGCCCATGGGGTTTTGGTTCCCTGGTTACAGTTGCTAAGCCAGTTGATTTTGTTAAGGTTGATTTATGCCTTGACCTGGGTTTTTGTTGTTCCAGTTCCATCCTTGCTTAGCATTATTTGATGGATGGGTAGGGTTAGGCATGTTCAGCTGTTCAAAATTCTGGTATTGTTGAGCAGCCAGGAAGGTTGAACAAAAATTCCCTTACATGTGGATGTGCCAGAGTGCGTTGGGATTAATGGAGGGCCGGAAAGAAGTGCTCTGGATTTTAATGGTGAATTATGACTCCATAAGGTATAGGAGAATTTGCGATGCTTTCCTGGTACTATAAGGTGATATGGAGGGACCATTTGTGTTTGGAAAGGCGGATGTATGGGAGGTGCGGGTGAAGGTCCACTGATGGGTGGAGACATAGGGTATGAAAGTTTGTTGGTAAGGGGTGGGGTAATAAGAAGTGCCCCATCTTTGAATGGGTATTGAGGGGTCCCCGCCCTTCGGTGGTGGCTGGGGTTGGGATTATGATGCATGGTGGCACCAATGAGTCCGTCTGGTGAGTGAGACATCCTAGGTTTTTCTTGGTTGAATGGTATGGGTCTCGGTGTGTCAGGTATTATTGTGTATAAGTACCCTGACTATTAATAGATGAGGTCATATTTTTTGAGCCTTGTTGATGGCTTCTTTTTTGGATTGAGGGAAGGTGGAAGCGACATCTTTTCAAAGGAGGGCGACAAGGGACATAAGAAACCAGTCAAAGGCAGCGTTCTTTGGTGGTTTTACTTTACACAAACTACGTCACCCTACGCCACTCCTTGAATCTTGATCCAGCAATGTGGGTGGAACATTTGAGAATTAGACTGATGGATTGAGACCGTTATAAATTAGCCGGTTAGTGGAAAAATGTCAAGAGAGCTTTGGCTAATGACTCAAAGGTCGAGTGGGACGCAGACTTCTCTTCAACATACCATTTGGCCGATGGGCGGTAAGTGTCATTGGAAAGAGCCTTAATCGGCGAGAGTCTTCCATTATTTTGTTGGAAGAGCACCATAAGTGAAAAGTCATGAGATGGTGGCGGGGTGCATCCCACCTTTCGCTAAACTTTGGAATGTCGAGGAAGTTTGGTTGAGCATTACAAAGAATTATGTGGCGTCATACAATATAGGATGGATTAGTGAGCTTGGTGAGATCGGAATGTTGAGAGAGGCCAAATACGGCATACATGTAATGAGGAGTGGAGGTTTAGCTCCTGCCATGGTGTGTTATGAACCTGATCCTTAAATTGAGGACTAAGGTGGGTTGGTGCTCCCTCCTTGAGGAGGGAAGTGGGTCTGCTTCCGTGTAAGGAAACTAGAAGATGGATGATCTTGGGGTGGTCCCAAGTAAAGGTGGGAACAAACAGCGATCCCTAAGATGGTAGCACTCACAACAGTATGTGAACGAGTACGACCAAATAATCCCCCTAAAATAGGAGGAAAGTTAAGTAAGCATCTGGAACGACGAAGGTTCTGTGGGTCCCCTATGATATCAGACTAATTGTGTGAAAATGTGTGCAAATGAGTGATGAGAGTACAATAGGATCAAGGGTCTTTTGCAAAGTGTTTACACAATATATGTACCAAAGTCAAATTGTAATCGATGTGCATCATACATAGGGTGAGAGGCCGACATATATGTGTAAGAGGGGTTTGTCCGCGTGGGTGAATCAAAACATAAAACAATGCTTCGTGTCCTATAAGGCGTGCAGTCCTTCCTCTCAAATAGCCTTGGATCTTCCAATAGCTCTCAACGATTAGGGGTCTGAAGTCCACTAGGAAGGAATACTAGTGAAGAATGGCCGGATTTATAATGAAGAGGGGTGGGAGATTTATTATCCAGAAAGAGCTGGCGATACCTCCCAATAGCCACACAAAATCCAGTCAAGGTGCAATTGCAGCCCACAATTGCCACACAGGTAGATGTCCCACAATTGGTCTCTAGGTACCTCTCAGGTCAAAGTGCGGCATTTAGATTTTTGACCTCAGAAATGGTTCATGGGGTGGATGCCCGAGTCAAGAGGTGGAGTGCCTCAAGGGGGCCGCCTGGAACAACCAGGACCTCGACCCCGACCCTTCGAATCTCCACACTTATTGTGATTGGAACGCTTGGATTTTTGAGGATTTAAAGCTCCCTATTTGTCAACTTCTATGTTTGAAATTGTAGGGAACACATTGGCGAGTTATTTGGATACCTACCCCGAGAAATCCTACCCTAGACTAAAATCTTCTTTTGGCACCTCACCGTGGAGGACAATTTAGTGAGTTATTAAAAAGATTTTAAATGGGGGCTTTTGTGAGGCTGGGGGTGGAAAGCAACCTCGTTTGATTAAAGTGAATTGGATGGATCCATTAAGAAAGATGGAATTATTTTCAGAATCCCGGCCAGAGGGAAACCTACTCAAACCCATGCGTTTTGAGGCGAGGCTATGTGGGTGCCAAAGTGGCTTTTGTGTGTGAGTGCAAAGTGTATCAAATTTTGGTTGTTAGGTGTATCCTTGCAACATGTGGACATCGCTTGGTCCTTTACAAGAGTTTGTTAAACTAAATCAACTAGATGCCATTGATACAACCGATTGCGGAATTTTAAAAGCCCTGTGAGACTAGCATGTGGACATTGGTCCGTTACTTATCCTTTAACACCCTATGTGTGAGTTAATCTAGAAAGAGTATGAAACTAGTCCTAGATTTGAAACATGTGAATGTGTGGACCCTTTACAATCTTTTTAACTCTCCTAGTTTTCTAAGCTAAGAAAGCAAAATTCAAAAAACTATTCTAGTTTGTTTGACATGTGGGCATGTATTGGACCCTTTACGAGAATGTGTTTTGATAAGAAACTAAGAGGGTCTCAACAAAGAGCCTTTGTCCTCTCCTAAGTTGTTTGAAATATGCAACTAAGGAGGGGTCTCAATAAAGAGCCTTTGTCCTCCCTAAGTTGTTTGAAATATTGATTAAGGAGGTGAGATCCATTTCTCAATCCTTTTCTGATTCTCTAGATTGCATAATGTCCCAAGAGAGAGCATACTTTAGATTGATCTTTTGACTTCTAGTCCCGAAAAATGTGGTTGTTTAGATGTTTTAAGATTGATGTTGTAGCTTAGATAAATAGAAACAAGCAAAATGGGACAATGAATTTTATCCTCCCTACTATTGTCTGGAACTTGCTAGATGGTCCACTTTATAAGTTGAGGGGCTAAGTTAAGTGCGATTGAGCTTACATTATCATCTCAAGCGAGGGAAGTGAGTTTCCCAACATCAAAACACAATGCAAATTTTAAGAATCTGGCGTGTCCTTTATTGATGAATAGAATCTTTTGAATCGCCTTCCTTTATTATTAGACCGAGGCACTTATCGCAGCTTGTGGGATATCAGGACCCAGCAGCGCTTTGTGTCAAGAGTCCGGAAAAAATTCGGATGATTTCTCTAATCTTTGATAAATTCTTTGACATTTGTGCGAGATTAATTTGAGAGGCGGTTTAAGACCTACCAAAGTGGAATTAGATCAACAGGGAAAGCAAATGAAGCCAAATGAGGGAGGAATTTATGGTCACCACATACTAGTTGGGCTCTTCTAGTCATGACATCTGCAATACAAAAGGTTAGAAAGAAATAGTAAAGGTAACATAGAATTAAACTAGAACTAAATAACAACAACATGAACATAAAACAAAAGTAAAACAAATGACAATGGAACAAGTTCACCAATAGGCTGATCTGATTAGTGAAAACCAGAGATACACAAAGGGGAAATGGGACTTGGGTCCCTTCCTTCCAATGGAAGGCTCTTGAGGCCCCTCAAGTAGATGATGCTTTCCTTACAAATGAGAGGGGAAAATATGAGGTGAAAGAACTCAACACTTCTCCCACTCTAATGAGAGATGGAAGTTTATGAGAATGGTGTTGATAATGGCTATTGCTTAAGAGTGAGCCTCTAACAATAGCCATTATCAACACCATAACATTACAATGAATTCCTTGAAGAGTAGTGATCATCCCATGGCTTTTTAGCAGCTAGAAGCTTTGAGCTATTAGCCACTATACAAAGATGTAGAAG
This sequence comes from Picea sitchensis, assembly GCA_010110895.2. Taxonomy (NCBI): domain Eukaryota; kingdom Viridiplantae; phylum Streptophyta; class Pinopsida; order Pinales; family Pinaceae; genus Picea; species Picea sitchensis. The sequence continues at coordinate 265,668 of SNQJ01S0002535.1, read as the reverse complement.
AGAGGCACATTAGGGCACATTTAGGTCTTTGACCGACCTCCCACCTTGGTCAGGCTTCGGTTGATGTCAAAATCCGACTTGGGAACCCGATCATTGGTGGTTGGGAGGGCCGACCCGACTTCATAAATCGCGTAGTTTGAGGTAGCCCGGCTTTGCACTTACAGCGGCATAAGCTATGCGAATATAATGCAACATGTAGTTTTCCATGGGTGCGGTGCGCTTTTTTAATCTTTTAGCCAACTTTGTATAGTTTTGGCCCTTTTGATGTGCTGTGGAGTTAATCCTTGTACCATGGATGATTGTTTTTGTGTTGATGATGTTGAGTTCTTGTAAGCCACATGCGGTGAAATTTCAGTGATAACAATGATACATGTTTCCAATAATCTTTTTAGCCAACTTTGTATAGTTTTGGCCCTTTTGATGTGCTGTGGAGTTAATCCTTGTGCCATGGATGATTGTTTTTCTGTGTTGATGATGTTGAGTTCTTGTCGCCCTGTGCGGACGAAATTTCAGTGATAACAATGATAACACATGTTTCCAATAATTAGTTGATATATATATATATATATATATACTATAATCTTGTTCAATCTAAAAGATCTACACATTTTCTCTAACATCCATCTTTCAATAGAAATGTCAGCTACACATGTGGACCTGCACACCTGCTACACTTGTCATCAATGAATTACTTCCTATCTTGTTGAATGCCAAGGTCACCATCCCACTCAGGACAAATCGCTATCCTAAGTTGTTTTTAAAAAGAACTTCTTGCGTCTTGTTGAGAAAGTAGAGATATTGTAATATGGCATTACCATATTACAATGTAATATGGCATTACCATATTACAATGTAATATGGCATTACCATATTACATTGTAATATAGCAATATGGTAATCCCATACTACATTTTAATATGGAATTACCATATTACAATGTAATATGGTAATACCATATTACAATGTAATATGGCATTACCATATTACATTGTAATATGGTATACCATATTACAATGTAATATGGTAATACCATATCTCGTGTATTTTTTTTTTTAAACTTAAAGGACGCGTCGCAATATCGACGATAGTTCGTTGGAAACAAATTTTTATTCTTCGCAATTTACCACAGTTTTGCGTCGCACATACAACATCCACGTCGTAAGTTTTTGTCTTGGCATAAATTTTCATCGCTATTTCCACGCTTTTGCGTCGCAACTTTCCACAATTTTTTTTACATTGCCATGGTTTTTCATTGCAATTTTTCATGCTTTTGCGTCAAACATACAACATCTGCGTCGTAAGTTTTTGTCTTGGCATAAATTTTCGTTGCTATTGCCACGCTTTTACATCGTAACTTTTCACAATTTTTTTTACATTGCCACGTTTTTTCATCACAATTTTCCACGCTTTTGCATCGCACATACAACATCTGTGTCGTAATTTTTTGTCTTGGCATAAATGTTTGTCTCTATTTCCACGCTTTTGCGTCGCAACTTTCCACATTTGTTTTTACATGCGAACTGTTTTTCATCGTAATGCGACGAAGTTTCGAACCATTTTCAACGATGCATAGGGTTAACCCATCTTGATGGTGATGACACGTGGAGAGATAATTTCTTTGTTGTTTCCATGAACACCTGGTTCATGGATATAGCGACGAAAAAAGTCTTCGCTTTCATGGAAATTGCGACGGATAAGTGTGGCAATAGCAACGAAATTCGTCACAAATTTGGTCATATGTACTAGTGGGTGAGTAAACAATTGCCTATGTGTGTTCCTCATCTCTCTTTAACCCGTAATTCCTTCACTACCTGCAAGCATCCATAGCCCCAATGAAGGTTCCTTAGTATCATACAAGTATGGCCTCACTTCCAATGAGCATCCATAGACTCGACAGGTTTACTTGTACTTCCCACACTGCAAAGTTTTTTCAACTTCCCTTTTATTATGTTACACATTTATTGATTTGTATATATGTATATTGCATGTGCAATTATGTGTTTAGGAAAGTGGGGTGATACGAGAGTTATTTAGATTTGCTTAACAGATTACTCACTTTCAATTTTTAGCTTAAGTTCTTCCTTCAGTCAATCATTTTTGGTACAAGTTATTTCATGTGAAGTGAATGGGGCACACAAAATAAAACTTGTATGAAACCTAAAGTGTAAATGTGCCAGTGTTATAAATATGAATTCATGTTATCATAGAAGTTCCACCACAAATATAGAAATTTTACTTATAAGTAATACAACTTTATACAAATGATTAAGTGTAATGTTGTAAGTTGTAGAAATGAGTTTAAGCATGACCCATATGCTATCATTTATTTTTCAAGGATTATAATTCCTTTCAAAATTTCAAGCAAAAAAAAGAAAACATAAAACTTTGAAAACTTGCAAATTCCAAATCTTCAATCGAAAAATCATAACAGTCAAACAAACTTGAAAGTGTGGGAAAAGAAAAACAAAAATATAGAAAAGTACAAAAAACTTATTTAATCAAAATAACCTGGACATATAAGATAAATTGTCAAAATAAGATCATCTTTGAATATACCAACATCCCAACAAGGAAAAATGTGTAAACCAATATCTTAGCATATCACAAGTAAAAAAATATAAAGGAGGAACTAGATTCTGAGGGATATGTTGAATTCTCAATTTGAACTATTTTCTCTATTATATCCTTTAATTTTTTTTCATATTAAAATGTTCTTTCCTTTAAATTAAGATTGTGATGTTGATCTAATCATGCAAACTCAAACTCATATTAAAATGTTCTTTCCTTTAAATTCCTTTTACCAATGCATGAGATGTTGATTAATCAAGTCTTTTTATTAAAATCAAATAACATAAAGAAATCTAAGATAGAAAAAGGAAAATCCTAAACTAAATGTAGAGTTATGACATTGATTTGAAATCATGAGAGCCTCATTAATTAAGTTAAACGTCAAAGAAAATTAAAAGAATAAAAGTGATATGTAACCAAAAAAAAATCAAATTATTTATTAGTCTTCTCTCTTAAAATATTCTTGCTTCACAATCTTAGAAACTAATCGCATTAAACATTTCACAACCAAGTCCTTACAATTATTAAATGATAATCAAAAGTTAAAGATAGGACTTGAAAATAAATTTTTAACTAATGTAATCAAGAGAAAGATGGTAAATAACCAAGAGAGAAGAAGGTTAAAGTAAAACTCCGTGAATGCATCCTAATGATGAATTGTCTTCATCTTGACATTGATAAATCACTTCATAACTAAATTATTTGAGTGAAAAAAATAAATACAATCTACTTGTGAAAGAAGCAAACCAAAACTAGACTAATTAATCTACTAATAAACCTACTTTAAACTACATTGATTATTAAAAACTACATGTAATAAAATTTCCAATGTAGCCATTCATGTAACTTCAACCCTGCAATCATATGTACATCACAAATTAGAGATAGAAATTTGATTAATAATAAACTACAAGAAGAAAAAAAATAAAATCTAAACCTATATCTAACATGTGCAAGATAAGAGAATTATTATTTACAAGAAATCTTGCACGAAAATATTCCTCTGACCATTCTTATATTTTATCATAATATGTACAATGACTAATGTAGAAATATTGGAATGAATCTTCATATAAGTGAGGATAATGTATAAAATTTCTATGAAGAATATCTTGTGAAGAATTTTGGCATGATTGATTTCAGAGATTAGAGAATGATAATGAGAATCTGACACAACCATTGGTTGAAACTAAAATATCTCATTTTCTTGACAAGTCTCCTTGAAATTGTATTTAAAATAACCAAATTTTAATTGGGTAATAAAAACAAATAATGTGCACCATCTATCATCACTCATTGTATAAGACAAATTGTTATTAATAGGGTGGAAACCATTAACATCATTTGTTTTATTAAATCTTTCAATATCACCTAGATGATTACTTAAGCAAGAAGACTCTCCACTAATAATATATTTCTTTGAATCAATAGAAGAGACTTTGTGAAATATGTTTTTTATAGAAATTCCTTATTCACATGTAGAATATTGATAAAGGATAACACTGAAAGATTCATGGGAAGAGGTTTCATTTTTTCATCTCCTAAATATAAGTTATTACCATTTTTCACCTTATTAGAGTCTGTCCATATAAAATGAAATTCCAAAGTATATGAAATGATTTCCTAAGTAGCACAACCATTGAACATATCAAGATACAAAGAATAGTAAGTGGAAGATGAAAGAAAATGAAAAACATCTCTTGAAAAAACAACATTTTTTAAGTAGAACTTTTCTCCTATTAGGATATCTGTGTTTGGTTTCAATTTGGAATATTATGTATTTACTTCTTCTGTTAGAATTAATTGATAAACATTCATGGTATTCTCTATTGAAATATTTGAACACAAAACGTTATCCAAAACATAATAATTTTCATAGTAAAGAGAAAAAGGTGAGAGCACATCACAAGACTTTTCAAAATGAGAAGATTCAAGGATTAATTTTGATGGAGAATCAGTAGAACAACTAATAATGGATTCTCACAAAATTTGGTCTTGAATATCTTCAATCAAACTATGAGGAGATTGTTCTATCTTATGAACACAAATTTTATATTTAATCTCTTTCACTCATGAGATAGATGTTGTATTTTCTAGAATGTGATGACTTTCTTCATCTTTACTCGAACCTTCTTCCTCATTTAAAGAGGATGCTGAAAGATAAGAACTATCAAAGGTCACATGTACATGTTATAAGCTATCATGTTCCTCTCAATCCTTATCTATGATAGTGAATAAAGTTGCCAAACAATGTTGTTCACCCACAACTTCCAAATTCTCAGGATTTCCATGTAAATATAAATCAATATGCAAATGAGTATTAATGCATGATCCATATTTATTAATGATTAGTTGATCACATTCATAAAAAAGAGAAATAAGATGTTGAAACCATTCACTAATAGAAGGCATATCATTTAAAGAAAATATACAACAAATATGTATAAACCTTGTAGAAAAGTATTCTAATGATTCATCTAATTTCATCCTAAGATCATTCAATTCCTCGCAAAAATTATCATAATCAAAAATTTTAAAATCAAATAGAAACTCGTCTATAAATTGTTCCAATGAATGAATAGATGCATTCAGAAATTTATTGCGCCACTTCTTAACTCAGCCTTTGAAATTAAGAGTGGATAATATGCACATTACACCTTCATGAAGAATATTCTGAGAAATACAATTTTGAATAAATTGAACAACATGTTCATATGCACCAGTTTCACTCTCACCATCAAACTTATTTTTTGACAAGAGTTTAACTATATTTAATGGAGTGCTACATGATACTCATCTAGAAGCACATCTCCAAATAAGATTTTGGGAAGAATCCATAAAAATTAAAAAACATTAAAATCAATAGCTCCACAAGGTTAGTTTTTCAGTATGGTCCTCCTTCTAGCACCAAAATGTTTATTCCTTGAAAATTTCCTAGCATTCAACGTGGATAAATTTCTCGATCAAGGCCCCAATTAGGGTTATACTCGTTTGGAATGGAAATCCTCACTGGTATTTGGGCACGGTTACCACTAAGGGGGATTTTCTCCTTGAAAGGAGACTTTCGTTGAAGCTCTTCTGAACCCTAAATATAGTTCTAAACTACTATCCAAGAAACTGAAAGAACTAATCTATCTCTATTTTAAACCTATATTATCCTAATTGAGATATAGAATTAGTTCATAATATCCCAATTAGTAGCAAGAAGAATAACATAAATTGAGCATGAGATAACATTAATCTACCAAGATATAGAAATAGTTCATACAACCTGATAACAATTAAAAAAAATAGACATTAGCCTTAACCTAGTAAATAATTACCCAGAAAATCTCAAAAATCCATGCCCACTTTCAACATGAAGGATTAACAGAAATTGAACATGAGATAAAGATAATTTGTCAAGATACATAAATAATTCACATAAGTAGGAAACAGTTAAAGAAAATACATATCAGTAATTAATTCAGTAAATGGTTACCAAGAAATCACAAATATCCATACTCACATTCAATGGATAATTAACAAATTCAAAGAAACCATGACATATAGCTTACCATGAGTTTTAAATAAACATAAGTCTGCATGAATGACCATAGTGCACAGTATGGAAACTCATACTTATCTGGAATATAATTTTTCAATAGAGTGGAGAGTCTTCATTATACTCAAACAAGATAGTATTACCAAATATGAATACAACTAATGGAACTCAGAGTCTTCCACTAGGTCCTCTAGACATGACAATAGTGCACAACATTCGATTATTGATTTCTAACCCATGACACATATGAGTTTAAGAAACAAATTTTGATAACACAAGTCTCTTCTTTCTCCCCCCTCACCCTTGTCCCCTCAGGCTCAATGCCAACAACTCTTTTTATGTGCAATGTGATCTCTTTCTAAAACCCAACAATAACAAAAAATCTATATTTTTCGTGATGACATCTATTTAGTGATTTTGTGGAAATATTTATGAAACCATAAAGCATATCGCAATTGGTTCTTCGTATTTGCATATGATTCTCAAATATATATCTCAAGTAGTAACCTCCAAGTAATTGATCACAACTAGAAGACAGGATTTTCTAGTGCCCTTGCACTAGAAACCACCAAAACTAATGTACAAGAATGGTTGTTTTGATATCTACAAAATGAAAACATTTTTTGTCGATTGTTGACTTAGGATAATCTCCTAGATTTTGAAAGTTCGCCTTGCCATATAAGCCTAAGGTATTTTCAATGCATTGATTTACTGTAGCTTTGTTATACAATAATTAATTAAATGGGCATCACTATTTGTGCCATTCCCGAAGAGTAACAAAACATTGTATCCATGTAGAATGATTGCACATTCTTCATCTATCTTCTGGAATTTGGCTTGATTTCTCTCCTCGCTATAGTCTGGTAGAGTGATTTTTTTACAATCAGTTTCACTTATGTGTGTGTGTGTGTGTATATATATATATATATATATATATATATACTTTAGTGATAACATACTCATTGTTTTTTTTATCTTTTTGTACAAGTACATGTTGGATTCCACACGATCTAGGGGTGAAATTGATTCTCCATGTGTCTTCTTAATGGTATGGTGGTTGATCCAAAATAGATCCAGGAAGGCCTAAAAATCAAAATTCCCATAATCATATGAAACTAGCTCCATTGCATCGGACTCGTCACGATGATTCCATCCATATATTGTTTTTTCCGAAAATGGACATCGTATGCGAAAATTATCGCGTTATGATTGTTTTTCCAAATAGGCAAAAAAAGTCAACAGTCAACAATCAACATGTCATACTGCTGACGTCAGCAGTACATGCTAGTGACATCATCATGACTTCATGATGACATCAACATGACATGTGTAAGCACCAGGAGGTGACACATGTCACTCATTTTTGGCATTTTCAGGCATAATGTGGCATAGTACAGAAGGCTGACGTGGCATAGTACAGAAGGCTAACATGGATCAAGTGGTATCAAAGCAGGTTGACGATTGGTTGTTTGAGTTTGCATGATTACCAAGGAAAAGATCAGTCATGGTGAAGGAGATTTTATAGAAGGAGATATGTTGGGTATGTGTTATATTCTGTGCAGGGGGGCAGAGCCCCTCGCGCGGGGGTTCAGGCGTAGCACCCCCCAAAAACAATTCTGCATCGGGACTGCATTTTTCGGGACCACATTATATTTAGGTGGTTTTTCGGCACATGGTTTCTTTGCCGATGGTTTTCTATTTCTGGTTAAGGAATTAGGCTTTTGGACTAATCCATGTCATTGGGTTAGGGTTTTGGATGCTGCTGGCTCCTATATGTATTTTTTATTGTAAACATTGTAACATAATGAATGAATATAGAATATGTTGGTTTTCCCGGTTTTGGTTTCCAGGGGAAAAATCTTTGTGTAATGTTTGTATTTTCCATTGTATCTTTTTTGTTCTTTTTCTGAATATCTGTTTGTATTAGATATTGTACAAGGTTAGAATTTACAAGATCCTGAGATTGGATCGAGAAAGAGGGCATCTCAAAGTGAGAAGATGGCATCTGAAGAAGGAATGTCTCAGAATGAGATAGAGTTTCAAAAGAATTTTTTTGCCATGTCTGAGATGGTAAAGGTCTTATATGATGATTACTTGGAACGGAAGAGGTCTTTTCAAGGGGAATCTTCAAAACAAGACAAAAGAGAAGAAGGATAGGACCCTCCTAAACCTCCTCCGTCATGTCCTTCATCTCCATCTTCTTCTTCTTCCTCAAGTACAAGTTCAACTTCTACCGCAAGAAAACATTCTCATAAACATAAGCATGATATGCCATTACTTAAACTTGATGTAAAATTCGAATTTCCCATGTATGACGGGGAAGTCAATACTGAGAGGCTTGGTAATTGGGTCATACATATGGAAGTTTATTGTAGTGTGTAACAAATCAAAGATGAGGCAACCCAAATCAAACTGGCATCGCTTCGTCTTGCAAGCACAACACTCATCTTGTGGCAGAGTAAGTTGCAACATGGTACTCAACAAGTTGGTAATGTATTTCCATCATGGAAAGATTTTTATTTTTTGCACTTAGAAAGTAGTTGTATCCCTTAGGTTATAAGGAAAAGGACTTAATTGAATGGAAAAGTCTTAAACTAAGAAAAGGACAAACAATGCAAGAATACACAGATGAATTTTGTAAGATGGCATTAATGTTAAATATTCCATTACATACACAAGAAACTCTAATGAAGTATACAGGAGGTTTACCTACACATATTCGTAACATTGTATTTATGTTTGGACCTACTAATCTTGATGAAGTTTCTATTCAAGCAACGTATATTGAAGCAGGGAAAACATGAGTTGGTGTATCAGTTGAATCGTTTTCAAGGAAAGGAGACAAAAGAAAGGGGAATGGAAAGAAAGAAAGTTCATCGACCATGAAGGAAAATAAGCTCTCTTGCAAGCATTTCAAGAAAGAAGGGCATGATGATGACCATTGTTGGAAATTGCACCTAGAGAAGAGACCAAAGTTGTTCAAAGAGGGGAAAGGGAGGCAAACAATTGCAACATCAACACGGCCAATAGATTTGGAGTATGATTTAGGTGATGAGACTAAGATCACAGGAGTTGGTTTGTCAAGTAAAATTGGTGATGGATGTGATTCTAGAAGTAAATTGTTTCATATAAGGGTCATAATGAAACATACTAAGATCGATACATTGATAGATAGTTGATCTCAATCTAACTTAATTTTAGAAGAAGTGGTTAAGAAATTAGGATTGATAACTAAGATGTGTCACAAACCCTATTCAGTAAATTGGATAAGCGAATATCACAAATTTCCCATAACAAAGAAATGTATCATAAAATTTTCAATTACATATAAGTATGTGGATGAAGTAACATGCGATATCGTGCCTCTAGAAACATTTGGAATGGTCTTAGGAGGCCTTTATTTATATGATCGCAAAGAAATCTTCTACAGGGAACATAATCAATATCGCTTAGCTAAAGAAGGAAATGAATATGGTGTACATGCTCATCACATAAAAGAAAATCAATCTCTTCAAACAATGGAACAATTAAGGAAATCAGCTTATGCAAGCAACACACCTATAATTGCGCCAATTAAAGTAGTTGATCTTAAGCATGAACATGAGATGGTTGTAGAATGGAAGTTCAATCATACTTTTCTTCAAGATAAGTTGATGTCATGCAAGCACATCAAAACTATTGGTTTAGTTTCAGTCCTATTTCTAATGTTATCGCTACTAATGTTATCTACATGGATGGTAGTGGATTCAGTAATATGTGAATCAATTTAAGTGGCTAACAATATGCTTTCAATTTTCATGGTTATTGTGAAATTGATTATGATGCAACAGGTGCATAGGATAGAGTTTAAAGACAAATGACAAGTTGGGAAGCCTATCTCGCACTTAATGATTGGTTAATATCCTTTTGGAGGACCAAAAGGTCTTAATGGGCAGGCATGATCCAAAATAGATCTAGGAATGCCTAAAACTCAAATTTATCGAAATCAGATGAAACCAGTTCCATTGCATCGGGATCGTCGCATCGATTCTGACCATATATGTTTTTCCGAAAATGGACACCATATGTGAAACTTATCGTGTTCTGATCGTTTTCCCAAACAGGCAAAAAAAGTCAAAGTGAACAGTCAACAGGTCGTACTGCCAATGTCAGCAGTACATGGAAGTGATGTCAGCATGACATCATGATGACATCAGTATGACACATGGAAACACCAAGAGGTGACATGTGTCACTCATTTTTGGCATTTTCGGGCATGATGTGGCACAGTACGGAAGGCTAGCATGGCATTATACAGAAGGCTCACGTGGCAGTACAGATGCTAACATGGAAGCTGACTAGGAAGGCGATGTGGTAGTATGGATGATGACATGGCACTGTATGAAAGGTTGATGTGGTAGTACGGATGTTGATTGGGCAGGTGACGTGGCAATATGGATGTTGACGTGGAAGCTGACTAGGCAAGTGAAATGGTAGTATGGATGATGACATGGGACGTTAAGTAGGTAGGTTGATATGGCTTGGGCCAATCACGGGGTGACACCTGGCCCAATTAGAAGGCACCATGTGGAAGCTTGATATTTCCCAATGTGGGCTAGGTCAAATTTTTAGGGCCCTGGTCACAAGGGATGCCATACGAAAAAGAACCCAAGATTTGGGGGCTATGCCAGTTATGCTAAAATTGGTGGATTTGGCCAAATTTTGAGGATTTAACCAAATCTGGGCCTGATTTTAGTGGATTATTTCCTAGAAAATGGGATCTGAGCCCAAAAAGACGAGGGAACTTGGGATTTCGACCCCCAAATCAAATTATATATAATTAAGTCATGATTGAGTGTTTTTAAAGTTCAAATATAGAAAAATGATGAAGAAATTGTTAATATCAAGCCATTTTTATGTAGTGAAGCCATTGAGGAAGCAAACTTTAGAGGCCATTTTCGGGAGCTACGCTCAACCTTTTTCAGTGTCGTCACTTCTGTTGGATTCTTGAGGTCGAGAATAATACATCAACAATAGTTTTTAATCCATTTGATGCATTTATGATGTACTTTTGAAGCATTGAATACTAAGAAGAAAGCCTCCCCCACTAAGACAAAGGCTCGAAGATGTACACAACCTTGTCGAACTCCATTAACAATATTTCCATTATGGTTTGTTGTTATTCATGTTTAATTTGTTTTATATATTCTTTGTGATGGCTGCAAAATTCTTTCATTAATATCTCCTTCCTCATTTAAGTTTTTGAATGGTAATTTAACACATGCTTAAAACTCAACCAAGTCTTTAAAATATCATTTTTGGATCAGTGGCACCTTTATTGTGGTCAAATATTGTTGTGATTTCTTGTAAGTGGAAATATGGTAAAACCTTTTCTTCAACATGTCATAGTATTCTTTCCTCATGTTCAAACCACCACTACCATCTAGTTGATCTCAAGCTTCAAATATTTTCCACCTAGTTGAAACCCTAATCTAATGGCAATAGTGCAAACCCTAATTTCATGCACTTTTTGGTTAGATAAACTTTTCCTTTTTCATATGTTGATGATCACTTTTTGGTTAGATAAACTTTTCCTTTTTCATATGCTGATGATCATATTTCCTGGTGTGTTCACAACAAATTAATGTAAAATATGATATTATTTCCCATTATTTGATGGTATACAATCATGTCCAATTAGCGCTCCACCTCCATTATTTTGGCTTCCTCATGGTGTTTTTTACTCATCCATTATATTATTCGATGACCATGTACAAAAGACTTGAGAAACAATAAAATCATAAAGTCACTTAAATCATGTGAACAAAGATCAGTTTATGGATTTCACAATTTTTTTTATTATTACCAAAATAAATTACTAATATTAAAAAATTATTATGCAAGACAAAGTAATCAAAACCAAAACAATAAAACACTAAAAAAGAAACAAATTCTTAAGCATCAGTTTATCAAGCCATTCTAAATACATGTAGACCAAAACAATAAAACACTAAAAAAGAAACAAATTCTTAAGCATCAGTTTATCAAGCCATTCTAAATAAATGTAGGTTAAAATAATACGTCATTAAACAAAGAGGATTCTTAACCAAAAAAAAGGAATGGAGTATTGTCAATGTTGCATTTTGGAAAAAATCATTAATCTATATACAAGGTAATGAAATTTTGGCGATAAAGTAAGAGATGAAAAGCATCAAAATTGAATTTCTCAATCATTCTTCATGATCTTAATGACCTACTAATTCACATGAAGCTTAAAATAAATTTCACTTGATATTTTTAGTCATGCTAATGAAATACTTCTAGCTATCACGTGTAAAATTTTGGTGATATAAATAATAAACATCGTAATTAAGGAGAAGAATAATTAAAAATAGTCAAAGAGAAAAAATCACTTTTTATTATTATTTGTTTTTTTTTTTTTTTTCTTTCTAAAAGTAAAAGCTTTATCAAATTCGATGCAACATTCAAATCAATATTTCTCTACTCGTCTCCAAACTTTGATATACACTCTTTTAAGTTGCGGAATAAATGCATATGAGAAAATATTTAATTGAGTTAATATTATTTTATCAATGAGTAAAAAATTATAGAAAATACATAATTTAAAAAAAAAAAAATGAGATTCATAAAAATAATGCTTAATGAAAATTTAAAACTGATAGTTGGTTTCCACTCCTTAACATGCACTCTTTTAAGGAGCAAATCAACTATCTTAAAATTTGAAATTTAATTGAATTATTTTGATGTGCTAAAATGCTCAGATAACTCACTTATGCACCAAAGATCAAAACTTTGCGAGATTGTCGAAACATCATGTTAATCCATTTTTTCCAAATAGAGACATGGTATCAAGTTGAATAAGTTCAAATGAATATACAATCGATGTTGAATAACCATGGAGAAAAATACTTAGAAGGCACAATTATTAAAAATGTGGCAAAACAATAAGTTTACATGATGCAACAAATCCATCATCGAAATCATGATCATTAAGCTAGATGTATGGATGGAATTTTACTAATGGCTTTGTTCTGAAAATATTATATCACCAAATCATCATCCCATAAAGATAGACCCGACAACATCGACCATAAGGAACACTAAAGACCGAAAAATCGAGAAATCAAATAACCATAAAACCATTCTTTGAAATCAAGCAAACAAAATCTAATACAATATAAGGCAATAATTTCCAAAAAATTATTGGGGGGGGGGGTGGGGGGGGGCGGGCGCTAAATTTATGCATAAATTTTAAAGGGAGTTGTTGAGGCCTCAAAAGATGGGTGACCTCCTGGGAATTCCTAGTGTTTTACATGCCTATGAAATTTTTAAAACATAAACCAATTTATCCCACATGCATCATGGGAATTATTCTCCTTTGACTCTCTCATATATAATCAAGGTGAAGGAGGTCCTTTGAGCATGCAATGGAGTGTGATGTAATGATTATTGAAAATGAGCATAACCGACATCTTTTTCTCTTCAAATATAAGCTACCACCATTCGAGTCAGTTTGTGTTCTACAGTGTTTTGTTATTTTAGTCATTAATACAAGTTGGGTTTCACTGTATTTTCATGCTCTCTATTGTTATTTTGTGTGTATCGCATTTTGTTCTCAACATAATCTAAATCAGTGGTATCAGAGTAGTCTTCTCCTTATTATTTATCGGTGCATGTCCCTGATGAGTTCAAGGAACAGAGAGTTGGGTCTTGAGCTATTTTCTCTTGGGGAGGACCGATCTCGCTAGCCCAAGTGACCTCCCATGGAGGAAGAAAAGAGAGATGATAGAGAAGGATATCCTTTGAAGACGTTTGTCGAGGAATCCTCACACGACAAAGGAATAAGATGATGAAAAAGTTTTCTTAGATCATGCAACGACTATTGATGGCGATCGAGGCATGTTTGACTAGAAACCATTTCAGAGGTACGATTCCCTTCAAGGTACAAGTCATTTTTGATATCCACTTATTTGAAGGCCAGATAGATGCAAATGCTATAAAAAATGGTTGAATTTTCTAGAAGGTTATTTCTCTATCGAAAAATTTTCTGACAGTGAAAATATCACATTCACACTCCTTAAATTCCTTCCCCATGTCGAAGCTTGTTGGGAAGGTTACTGGGGGAGGCACACCGTGGATGAATCTATGCCATTTGGGAGAGAAGCCACCTGGGAAACTGTTGGAGCGGGAAACTTTGGGGGTGAAGCATAGTAAGTAAGCAAGAATGGTCCAAAGGATATAGTGCACTGAGAAATAAGGAAGACCAACACGACATAAGGGAAAAGGAAGAAGTGCACCAATAAAGAAGGAATATCAGGGTAAATTCAAAGCAAGGATGAATACCAACTACAGAGAAGGAAGTTGGAAAGTGTATAAGTTGATTCCACTTAGGATTAGGGTTTTTGAGTCATAATGTAAGGGTTTTTACCCATTTTGTAGTATAAATAGATGTATGAGGTAGATTGGGGGGTGCTTTTTCGATGGTGAAGAACCAATTTCGGAGAACTTTTGAGTCTTAATTCGCAATTCTATGGATTGGTTAAGAGTTGTGGAGCTCAATTTGTATCAATTTTGGAGAATCATGAAGTATAAATGAGGGTCAAGTCACAAGTTGTGGAGCTTTGTGTGACACTAGTTAGTCTCACCATTCATAACTTACGATATAATGTGTGCAACGCAAAACCTTTTGATGAAGAATAAGAAATAGCAAAATATATTTGTGGACGTATCCCAAGGGAGGTGAACCACGGTAAAAATGGTGTCTTTATGTGTGATGTGTTTAGGTTATATTATTTATAATGAATGAATGGTTAGATAAATGTATATGATGCACACTAGTATTATTATGCAGAATGTATGTCATTCAATGAATAAAGTAGTAGATCTGACGAATGTTATGATAGAATGCATGGTAAAATAGAAACAAAAGTAAAAGGAATATCCCCAATCCCTTCCATGACTGCAGACATATGCATCATGTAGTCACCCACAAACCATCTCGAGTGAGACTGTGTTGTACACTCTGTGCACGGTGTAGCCTTTTGATTTACTAGAATGGTTGATGGTGAAAAGGGTTTTGTTGGAGAACAAAGGTAGAACCCGGGTCAGCCCATACATCCAACAAATGGTTTCATTGCCGAATGGAACTCAGAAGAACATCCTGGAAGGGGTTTGGTGAAGAAAATGCATTGATAGAAAGGGATGTTCATACCATGGAATCCTATTAAGAAAGAGATTGAGAGATGGTGGGAGACAAAGAAGCTAGAGTCCATGCAGAAAGATAATAAGGGTTCCAAGTATACACCGCCCCATTATTTGTAGAGGTATGTGTTTACTCATTTGCATGAAACATATTTTTGTTACTTTCCAGAGTTATTACAAGAATGGTTATTGAGTTTGAAGGATAGCCATACGACTAATCGGATTAGGTGAGTAGAGTGGACTGTTGAAAATATTCCTCGATTGGAAAGGGTTAATAACAAATCCCCACAAGCAGTGGATTTTTGGTTAGACAGTATTACTGTGGGGTTTATTACTAAATTTTCAATAGACACAATGAAGTTATATACTGCTACAGAGAAGGATTTCTTGAAGGGACCCAGAGGGAGGTACATCAGGTCCCTTTACACATTGATCAACATATTATTACATGATAAAGGCGTAAAGACCATGAAATCAGATAGTTAGATCACTTTGCGCACATGGGGGAGTTGGGGGAAGCACTAAGGAAGATATGAGATATGGAGAAGTCTCTAGAGAGTAGCCAAAAGAAAGAAGAAATGGACCCCATCATTATGGATGATGAACATAATAGGGAAATCATAGGGAAAGAATGTATGGCGTGCATTGGACAAACCTACCAGTATAAGATGAATAGCAAGAAGAGGGAAGTAGCCGAGCAAGAGGGTTTGGATAGTGAGGAGGAAGATGTAGAGGATATCCACACCACGGGGAAGATTGAGGATATATTGTGTGCCACATGTGAGAGGAAAACCAGACGTCATGGGTCTAGCGCAGAAGAAGGATATCCATTCCATATTCGAATTAGTGTGGAACCCACAACCCCATGTGTGAATAATACATCTGAAGAAGAAAAATTGGTTAACCAACAAGTTATTAGTGGTATAAGAATTTTTACAAGACATGGATCCAGTGGAAACTCAAGCAGAAGTGTAAATTTAGAAAATAGTAGTCAAATATATTCCCCACGTGGAGGTGGTATTACAACAAAATTCACAATGATGGGACAAGATCCAAATATTAGGTTACCAGAGTTCCAAGGAGAAGGGTTATATGACCTAGAAAAGCATATTTTCATTTGTGAGAAGATTTGGGCAGCCAAATAGATTACATATGAAGATACAAAGTTTTCACATTTGGAAATCACATTCAGAGACCACGTACTAGAATGGTACATGGGTCTCATAGTAAAAAACCCAACAGGAGTGCCTACAACTATAGCAGAGGTGAAGGGGCAATTAATCAATGAATTTTAGAAACTGAGTTCAGAGGATCCTTTTATGAATGAAATGATAGAGATCAAGCAAAATCTAGGAGAATAAGTATGGGAGCTTGAACAAAAGTTCAAGAGGCTAAAAGGTAAGTTGAAGTACCCTATTACTAATATGCAACATAGAAAATTATTTGTTAACTCTTTATTGCCACACTTGAAGTATCCTTTGAGTAAACATAAATTCCAAAGTTGGGATGAGGCTCTACAAGCATCCCTACAGTTAGAGGAAAACCATTATAAATAGACAGATCCAGTTGTGGAAGAGTTGATACAATACTTGAATAACTTGACATTCCAGTTAAATCAAAATAAAGGTAAGGAGAAAAGGGAAGACGTCTAGTGCACAATGTGCAAGACAAAAGGCCATCACAAGAATGAGTGTCCATTATTTTCACAGTATATTGGAGTGGGTATGCCAAATCCTTTATATTTAGGAGGACTATGGTGTGAGATTTGTAATACACATGGGAATGATCCCTATCATTTCCCCCTAATGTAGAAGTATCAAACATTACCGAATAGTAATTTTTGTAATTTTTTCAATTTGATTGGACATGAAGAAAAGGATTGTAGAACATTGGAAATAATGAAAGAGAGGATTTCAGATACATATAGGGTGCAGGATGAACACATAATAGGAAAACCTTCTTAGAAGCCACATTATAAGAACGTGTAACAACCACAGTATAATCATGCACAATAGTTTGAAGCACAACCACAATATAACAATGCACAACAATTTGGAGCACCACCGCAACAGTGCGCAATGCAACCACAATACAATAATGCACAACCATAGTACAATCAGGGACCTCAGTATAATACATCATGCTGAGATAACTAGGGTAATAGAGGAGGCTTCAGAGGAGGAGGCCATGGAGGAATATACTTTGGAGGAGATCGAGGACCAGTAGTTTTCCATAACTGTCAGAAACCATGGCATTATTCCAGAGACTATCCATAGCCACCTGCGACATGTATATATTGTCGCGCAAGAGACCATGAAACATAATATTTTATGATGTTGTTGACAAAAATACATGATAAGAGAAACCAGAATAATCAGAATGTGCAATGGATTGTGGTGGAAAATAGATAAGGGGATGGGAAAAAAATCAACATCGTTACTATAGGTGAGGCTAAGATAGGGGATGATGCATCGAAGCAGAACCAGGATATACACCAGTGGTTAAGGAAGAAAGCCATGCCTAAAAATAAGTTTGATGCGCATAAAGAAAAGGAGATATGCAAAGAGTCTAAGCATGATATTCTAAAAGAAAATATTGTGTCTATTTCAGGAATAAAGCTAGTAGATGTGATACCAATGTATGACATGCCTCCTTTGTTTGATGAGACCAACAAAGAACAACCTTCAGAGAAAGTAAGTAATTTGAGAAAAAAATTGGGATCTTTTGTAAAATTGTTGAATGATAAAAATTATTAAAAGTATTACAAAGTTTGTTAGAAAAGTGTCATCCTGGGGAAGAAGCGGTAAAGACAGTGAATCGGGTCCAAAAGAAGAGAAGGAAAAACAGGGAATTCAGAATGAATGCAAACATTAAAGATTTCAATATGGGGGATATCATACTAGACTTAGGGTCTGATTTCAATGTTCTACCAAAGGAGACATGGAAACATATGGGAGAACCTCTATTGGGATATTCACCTATCTAGTTGAAATTAGAAAATCAACACAGAGAGGTGCCAATTGGAATATTGAAAGGGATCCCAGTAGACTTATATGGTGTGCGCACCATGGTAGACTTTGAAGTCATTGACATAGTGGATAACACTTCTCCATATCCAACATTGTTGGGAGTGGATTGGGCCTTTGATAACCAGAATATTATTAATTTGAAGACTAGGAAGATGATCTTTGAATATAGAGAATACAGAGTTATTGCACCATTGGATCCCTCATAAGGAGGAAGGTATGTGGAACCTGTGACAAAAAAAATTCTTACAAAAGATGTAAATCAGTTATACAAAACAACCACACGCGAAGAAGATTATATCAACCCAAATGAAAATGGTATGATTAGTAGGAGGAGTATTAGTTCTTATGCTTCAAACTCTAACACACGACTGAAGAACTGGAAACATCTACTACATGAATTATCTACCACAAGATGTGCCAAAATGACACGCGTGATGAGATGGATTGGTTCAAAGGTAAGAGAGCCTCCTACTTTTTATGGTCTGAAGGACTTAGAAGAATTTCTAATGAAGTTTGAACTATAAGTAGTATAAATTTAGAGATTACTAGTATTAAATGTTTCTTTGAAAGATACACCTGCCCATTGGTGGGGTACACACAAGGAGAATATCAATAATTGGTTTCAGTGCAAGAGGTTGTTGCGCATCAGATTTGGCATAGAGAAAGAGCATAGATATGATGAGAAATATGATGGAATTGGAAAACCTAAATAACATTTAGATAGCTGCATGGTTCAATGGATATTATTACCACTAGAAGAATGGACACACCATTTTATTCACACATTAGAAGGCATTCCAAAGAACCGATACACAAAACATGAACAACGCAAAGAAACTGCAAATTGGGGAGAGATACAACATGGTTTTTTAGTTACATTTACCTTTGAGAATGAGAGTCTAGAGATAGATACAATGCTGAAAGTTCTAAGAGAAGAGATATTTGAAGAACCATAATTTGAAATAATCCCAACCTATCATAATCAGAAAAAAATAGACACTTAGACAGTTGTTACCCTTGATGCAGATTATTTTCGGCATGAATTGAGAGCGGAGATATAATAAATAAATGTACATATATATCTCAGATATCCAATAATATAAAAAAAATATATCATAAATGAAACCATAAACACGGAGATGCAGTAATACACAATTTCTATTAATGAGCAAAATGTACAAGATTGTAAAAATACGGAGTGAATGACTCGCTAGAATGGTGGCAGCTTATCTTTGAGAAGAGATGTGACTTCTACTCACATTCGTAAGAAGATGATTACAATGAGGATATAAAGGAATTTTTAACATAAAGAAAATCAAAAAACCTAACCCCAGAAGATGAAAAGCCAACAGTTTTGCGGACCTCATTTTGTGTAGTTTGGTGTATTAACTTCTCGAGGGTGTAACTTTGGCATACGATCTTTGTTTGGGGTGCATGATAGATCGTTGGAAAGGTATCAATGAGGAGATTCATTTTGGGGGATAAATGAAATCCTGTGGCTAGGATTGAGGTTCTCAATCTAGAAAAAACCTCATTTAGGCCCTCAAAATGGCCCCGAAAGTTAAGGAACATAAAAATGCTAAAAATAGTAACTTGCTAGAAGACTATTTGGAGCTAGTTGGAATAGGTGGGTGGCCACCGATATACACCTAGATAAATCCTCCCTCCTTAGGAAGAAATGGTCTCCATTTCTTTGAGTTACTAGGGGAGAGGGAAAATCATTTGTTGAATTTGCATCTTGATGAGATGTTTTCCTTGCTGGAGAAGTTGTCTTGCTCAGCTTGTTGAAGGCTATCACGAACCTATGGCTGGAAGGGTTGGAAATTTTTAACCAGTATAGATACATTATATTAATGTGTGTAGAAGGAATCCTTACGCTTTTCTTCAATATTTTGGACCTGCTTCTGCTGGACAGAAGGTGCTTAGACTGAGGCTGTAGTGGTTGCGGTGTTCTTTTGTTCACCTTTTGAATAGATTGTGAAAAAGTTAAATTTTGTAGTAAGAGATACTACCTTGAGGCAATGTTTAGGTGGTACAGTAGTCGAAACTACCTCTGGTATCTTGTAGAGAATACCCCCAAGAGTAACAATGAAACTACAGGGTTGAGACTCATAGATAGCATGGCACTTCCACATATATGGTTGGCCCAAGAGAACATCACATACATCCAGCGGGGAAACATCACATAATACCTCATACTTGAAGGGATGGATGTCATATGATAATAAATATTGTTGGCTGACACAGAGATCTCATCCTTGACGAAGCCACCCGATGTTGAATGGCTACGGGTGTGGTGTTTTAACAGTCCCAACTGTTTGACAACCTTTGCTAAGATGAGGTTCTTTTGGCTTCCTCTATCAACAATAAAATGCAGTGAGTTCCCCTTATCCCACATATGTGAATGAAAATGGTGCTCCCCCTCTTCAAGATCTCTTGGTTCTTCTGGTTGAATTTTTGTAATCATGACAGTAGTAGTGGGGTCTACGTCGATGGTTTATCTTCTACCACTATTTTTTGAATCAGAATCAGAATCAGGGTTTGACTCCTTATCTTTGATCTCAGCCACCAATGAATGTTTTGAGTGACATTCATCAGTGTTGTGCCAGGGGATTTTTTGGAAATCACACCACTTTCTAGATTCCTTCTTCATCTTCCTATGACCCTTCTTTTCCTGTGGCTTGGATTGGTTTTCGGGAGACTGTTTGTTCAGGTAATCATTATCATACTTTTATTTTTGCGGATTTGCAAATCCGAAATCCCATTTGTTCTGGTGCCTAAATTTCTGCTCGATTTTGATAGCATATTGATAGGTATATCCTAGCGATGAGATGTCGAGAAACTCCATTTTAGTTTGGATGTATATGTGTAGAGCCCCGGGGTATTTCAGAAACAAATATCACTTAGAATATTTGATACCCATCTTGGTGCAAAAGGTATGGATATTATTGGTGAACTCTGACACTGCTTGGCCCCTCACTTGATGTAGCGTGGTCCATCATATGTATTGGTCATCATAGTTACCAACAGGGTAATATTGTTCCTTCATTGCATCCACAAAAAAACCCAAGTGGGCTCTGCCCCATATATTCCAGAATCCTTTGTGGAAATTTTCTCCCATTAAGTTTCCCACCAATTTTTGACATGGGGGAGAGTCTGAAGGAGTGTGAAGGTGATATTTTCCCTATCAGAAAAATTGTGAACAGAGAAATAACCTTCTAGTATACTTAACCATTTTTCTAGGGCATCCACATCTATCTGTCCTTCAATTATTAGAATATGAAAATTAACTTGTACCTTGAAAGGTGAGGTTACTTCAAATTTGCCTCTTGATGAAGATGTTTCATTTGTTATTGGTAGGCATTGAAGGACGTGGGTAAAATTCTCCATCATTTCGTCCCTCTGTCGCATGAGAGCTTGGTCAAGCAACAGATTAATAGAATCGTCTCCTCTGTCATTTTTATTTTCTTCCACCATGGAGGATTTATTGGAAATGTGAGATAAATTTTCCTCAAGAGAGACAAGCTCGAGACCCAACTTTCTATATTCATACCTCGTTGAGGACATGCACTGAAAAAATGATCAAGAGCAGCATGCTCTGATACCATTGATCTAGATTATTTTCAGCACGAAATGAGAGTGGAGATATAATAAATAAATGTACAGAGATATCTCATTTATCCAATAATATAACATAAATATATCAAAAATGAAACCATAAACACATAGATACAGTAATACACAATTTCTATTAATGAGCGAAATGTACAAGACTGCAAAAATATAGAGTGAAAGACTCGCTAGAATGGTGGCATCTTATCTCTAAGAAGAGTTGTGATGACTACTCACATTCGCAAGAAAATGATTACAATGAGGCTCTAAAGGCATTTTTAACATAAAGAAAATCCAAAACCCTAACCCCAGAAGATGAAAAGCCAACAGTTTTGTGGACTTTGTTTTTTCTAGTTTGGTGTATCAACTTCTCTAGGGTGTAACTTTGGAATACGATCTTTGTTTGGGGCACATGATATCTCATTGGAAAGGTATCAATGAGGAGATTAATTTTAGGGTATCTAGGATCATATACAATGGTTTTATCCTAAATATCTAATGGTATATTTAATTACAATAGCCTCACAATTAAATTGACGCACTCCCCTTGGGATCCAAACCAGTTTAAAGTGCATTGCGTTGGATGATGAGTCATATTCCACCAAGCTTCATTAATGATGACGATGATGCTCCTACATAATAATCCACTGGGAAAAATATTCATGGGATCCTTTCCATGATATCCTCCACTTCTCTTTCCATGCTTCTAGATTTCTACTTCAGTTATCCAACTGGCATCTTTTGTTGGATGATTCTTCCATTTAACCAGATTTTCATAATAAACCTTTATCTTGGTGCTCTTATCAATTCTCTGATATAAATTATTTTATTTTTGAGGATTCTCTACTATGGGCATCAGTTTCATCCACTGAATATCCTCATGATCATATGTCCCTCATGTGTCGTCCATTTTGTAAGGATATAAGTCAACTATGTTAAATATTGGTGAGATTCCAATTTCCTCTGGCAGCTCAATCTCATAAGCATTTGCAACAAATTTTTTGATGATTTTACAAGGTCCTACCTTCTTCAACTTCATTTTATTATATTTTCCTCTTGGAAATCGTTCCTTCCTCAGGTGTGCCAAGACTTGGTCTCCAACTTCAAAATTCACTATTTTTCTCCTTTGATCTATTATGTCCTTGTATCTATGGCTTCTATCCTATAGTTGTCTTTTGATTTGTTCATGCACTTTCTTCATTTATACAGCAAATTCCTCTACTCCTGAACTCTAAAATTAATCTTGTCCCAAAGCTCTCAGTTCTAAAATTCCTCTAGGATGCATCCCATACATTAGCTAGAATGGGGTCTTACCAGTACTCCTATTTGGTGAGTCATTATAGGAAAAATCTACTTGAGGAAGAATTTGATCCCACTGACTGTTATGTTTAGTTACCAAACTTCTTAGCATATTCCCTAAGCTCTTATTCACCACCTCATTCTATCCATATTTCTAAGGGTGATATGTTGAACTAAAAGAAAAATGTGTCCCTAGCTTCTTCCAATTAGTCCTCCAAAAGTGTCCCACAAATTTGGTGTCTCTATTTGAGACTATACTCCTAGATAACCCATGCAACCTCATAATATCCTTGAAAAATATATTTTTTTTATGTGAGTAGCATCACTTGTTTTATGGCATGGTATGAAATGTGTCATTTTTTGAAAAATGGTCAACTACCACAAAGATCAAATCATTTCCCCACTGGGTTCTTGGAAATCCCAGAAAAAAATCAATACTTATATCATCCCATGGCATATTTGGAATAGGAAATGGTTGATGAAACCCTGTGTTCTATTGCTTCCCTTTAGAATACTTGCAAATTGATCCAGATTATTTTCGACACGAAATGAGAGCAGAGATATAACACAAAAATATACATAGATATTGAAAGAGATCCAATAATATAACAGAGATATATCGAGTATATAACAAGAGGCACATATATACATTAATACACAATTTCTATGAATGAGCAAAATGTACAAAACTATATAAATACAGAGTGAAAGACACACTAGAATGGTGGAAGCTTATCTCTGAGAAGAGATGTGTCGGCTAATCAAATTTGCAAGAAGATGATTGTTACAATGACGCTCCAATTCCTTTTAACATAAATAAAATACAAAACCGTAACCACGGAAGACGAAATCTAATAGTTTTGTGGAACTCGTTTTGGGTAGTTTGGTGTATCAACTTCTTGAGGGCGTAACTTTGTCATATGATCTTCGTTTAGGGTGCACGATAGCTTGTTGGAAACGTATTGATGAGGAGATTCATTTTGGGGTCTCAATCATATCCTTTGAGGTTTATTGCAGTGCCCAATATTGAAAGAACCTCATTTAGGCCCTCAAAATGGCCCCAGAAGTTTAGAAACCAAAAACCTGCTAAAAATTGTAAGTTTCCAGAAGACTATTTTGTGTCAGTTGGAATAGGTGGGTGGCCACCGATATCCACCTGGATCAATCCTCCTTCCTTAGGAAGAAATTATCTCCATTGCATTGAGTGCCTAGGGGAGAGGCAAAATTGTTCGATGAATCTGAAATCTTGGTGAGTTACTTGCCTTGCTAGAGATGTTACACTGCTTGGTTTGTTGAAGGTTGTCACGATCCTATGGCTAGAATGGTTGGAAATTTTTAACTAGTCTAGATACATGAGATGACTGTGTGCAGAAGGAATTCTTTCACTTTTCTTCAATCGTGTCGACCTGCTTCTACTAGACATAAGGTGCTTGGACTGATACTGCATTGGTTGTGTTGTTGCTGAGATTAAACTTAAGGCTCAAAGAATAATGTTAGGCATCAGGAATTTAAGGAATGTTTTGTTTTAAGAGTGATTTTTCTTCTGTTATTTATGTAAGAATTTAAATCCTCAAATGAAATTAATAGTTGAACAGAACAGAGGTTGTGTTTCATCGTCTAAGTCAATTAATCAAATTGAGTGGTGATGGAGAAAGTTACAAAACTATTAAACAAACCAAGGCATCAATGACAGAAGAATCTTACCTTTTTTATAGTAGAAGAAAGAGTGGAATGCAACCCTGAAAGGATATATGATATGGTGATCCAATTAGCTTGCAGGTCTTGTATTTGCTAATAGCAAATACAGAGGAAAATTTGTTTTCTTATCAAATAACTAAATGAAATGTGATTACAGTAGATGTTATACTAAATTGAAATCATTCACTTATCAAGGAGTAACATAAAGAAAACTGGAAATATGAAATACAATAAGAGCACATAACTCAAACTGCACAAAATTTGGAATCCTTGTTTGCGCTTGTATTAATACTCACAAAGGATGAGTTTTCTTGGTTACAATACGAAAAGAAGCAGCCTTTGCTCATTCTTATAAATATGTATTTATACAAAAAGTTCTAAACCCTAAACGATTGGAATTCTCCTTATTTCTAAAATAGTAAAGGTCACAAAATGTGAAATCTGAAACGCTTCACTTGCATCTCTTCTATCTCTTCGTCATGCTAGTAGATGCATTTTTCTTTCCTATTGTCTAGCTCAAAAATATATAGTCTCTAATCATGATCTATACAGATGATGTGTACATATTACCTCATTGGTTCTCGGAGGTGTTGCCTTTTCCCTGCTCGATACATTTAACACATTTTCTCACAAATTGTACCACCAGCCTAGAGAGTTTTGTTAAGTCATTTGCCTCAAAAGCATATAATTTATTTTCTAATTGAAGAAATCTATTTTCCATTCTCCTATCTTCCGAAGATATAGATTGTAGCTGCAAACTGGGCTTCACTAGCCATTTATTTATCTGAATAATATCAATCTTCTTTAATTGTAAGATTTCAGCCTGAGCCTCTTCCATGTTTCTTAATGTTAATTTGATGCTTCGCTATATCAACTTGTCCTAGTACTTTAGAGATATTATATTTTCCGAGGCCTAATGACTCTTTGTCGAGTGAATGAAAAGCTTCTTCACAAGCCTCCTTCACTTCTTTAGCCATTATTTTACTTTTAGCTATGTTAGTTTCCCAGGTCTTCAATATTATATCACCTCTAATTTGCTCTGAAACAGACAACCTGGAAACCATAGATACTCCTTCTTTTTTCGATGACACAACTGCTTCTTGTAAAGTGGTCCGAGCAGCGATAGTCTCTCTCTCCTTTAAACAAATGTTATCTAAGTATTGGTTTACCACTTGAAAATGGTTTTGGATAGATTCCACCTTATTGAAAAGGCTTCGTTGCACCGATTACAGTTCCTTATGTACCTCTAGAGTTTGGGTCTGGAAAGCTAATATATCCACTACTTCTTTTCCAGTTAAGCTTAACTTCGCTTGTAGCTGCCTGACTATTTCATTGCTTGTCTGTGACTTTTTATGCATCTCATCAAGACTGGATTTGAGCCTCTGGATTTCCTATCTATCACGGGCTCTAATCTGCTCGAAATCCTTGTTGATCTCACTCCTGACATTATTTTCCACCGTTTTCACTTGATTTTGCAATTGTCTTATCAACATATCTTTCTGCTTCAACTTCTTCTTCAACTTGCTCACTGAAAACTAGTTTATTGTCAAAAAATCTCCTAGCGAACCTGCGACCTCTGTAGCCAAGTATTCTTCTTCTAGGGCCTGCCCATATAATAGCACCTTGTGCTTCTTAACAGTCCCACCATCCATTTGATGTGTTTCTCTTCTTACTACCACCCTTCTTTTCTTACTGAAGAAAAACTCTGAAGGAAGCATCTCTTCTACTGAAATAGGTGTAAGGTCTCCTATGAATACAACTTCGGCCATTGGGTTCCCTCTACTAAACTATAGAGGTGTGACAAATTGGATAGGACTGCTTATCTCAGTGGATCGTTGCTTCCTGGTTGTGTGAGTTGTTGGTTTATCCAGTGTGGACTATGGCTTTTTTTCTACCTTCTTTATCAAGGCTTTAGTTTCCTCCAAATTTTCTCAGGCATCCTGTCCACTAGAGCTCCATGTTTCTAACCCTTGGGTCTCCATTTGTTTTGTTGTTGGATGCGTCGACGTTTCCCCTTGAAATACTTTGGGGAGGATATTTCTTCGATACTTGTGGAAGTTATAAAACTCGGTCAACTTATCTGGCACCAGACCTTGAACTCGGTTCAAGACCTCCTGATAGAACCTTTCTCCTCAGAATATTTTGTCTTGAGGAGAATATTCATGTTCATATCTTTTCAAGATGCAAAGGGCCATCTAATTACCTACGATCTTCTGTGGATCGTGCTTCTTAAATTCAATATTGACCAACTAGATTTCTTCCAGGGCCGCGGCTTTTACTTTCAAATGGCCGAAATCCAGCAGAGAAAACATACCAATTTGCATGGGAAAAATGGGTCGTACCCTCTTTTCTATTGCTTTCAGCTCCTTTCTAATTCCCCCATGCACAGTTTGATGTGCTACTTCGTGACACACCAATCGTTCTAGTAAAAATTGAGGCAGAGCATGTGTAGGAACTGAACAATCGAAAATCCTAATATAGGAGAAATTCTCTTCAACGTACCAATCTTCTATCTTGCCCAGATTTGTCACAATTGTTTCAGAAATCTTGGGAGGTGGGTAGCCATATATAGCGGTATGCATCGACACCACCACCCAGTTGCAGATTTTATAGAAAAAATATTTCGCCTTGTCCTCCCAAAGTATCTAATGATAAATATGTATGGGTTCAGCACTATTTGGAGTCCAGATCTAGCCCATCATAGGAAAAGGTGTCATAAAACAGACATCGTCCATGATATAAGCCGACATGAAAAATTGGGTTGGTTGCCCCTTAGATTTTCGTGACTGATATCTTGTAATATCTTTAACCAAACTGTCTGACAATATCTTGGCCCAATCAAAAGAATACCCCTCTACTACTATGTGCATAATAGGCACCCACGATAAAAAGAAATGGGTTGTGTTTTCCTTCCCCTAGAGTCTACACATCATCATTGATATATACATTATGTGAGGTTATAGTACTGAAACTATGTATACACCATGGGAGTCATCTCTGAACCTCTCGGGGCAAGAGTACCAGTCCTTAATTAAATCGGGAAGGTTTTTTCCATATTGGGCACATTCCTTCTTGTCAAAGTCTACTAGGAAATTGGCATTGTAAATGAAATTTGGTGTTGTAGACAATTTGTACATCACCTATAGATTTTCTGGTCGGAAAGACCCAACTGAGACCTTTTGTGAATTGAAGATGGTCATGGTTAGGATATCAACATTCTCCAACACCCAACTGATCATATCATTGTAAGGCAGGAGTCTAGGCCTCATCGCTATCTTATGTAGCTCTGATTGGGAAACAATTTTGTATTTGGTAGCTAGGGCCTTTGTCTCATCATCACCTGAGTCATCTGGGAAATTGACCAATTCATACTATAGAATATTGAATACTTGTGTCCAGGATTTAACGACATCTATGCTTTTGGGCGAAGTGTCGAAAAGGATATTTGTGTTCTGGCTCGATCCTTCACCAGGTGCTTTAGTTTCTTTTCGAGGAGTCATGGTATCAGGCCTCAGAACTCTGTTATCTGCCACAGGAAATGCATAAAGTTCATTACCTTGAAAACTTACTCCACAATGAAATTCGAAATTCGATATCCTTTTCCTTTAATTTTATTGATTTACCAATACTTCTACTGATGGAGCATTTACTTTCCTTAATGAATAAGATTTAGGAGGTGGTCTAAGATCTCATTTGGAATGATTGTCATAAATCAAGTATTAATGTCATTAAATTTCGAGAAAAGAATAGATAAAATTTGAATTTATCCGAGTCGTTATTCAGCGAAGGATTAATTACGTGATAATCATCATTAATGTATCAGTTAATCATACTTATCGTTGAGTAAATTTCAGAATTTTGGATATCGAAATATCCTATAATGTTTCAAGGTATAACTTTTGAAACGTGAAATCACGATGTGATTAGTTAATTTTAATCATTTTTAACCCTTTTAAATAATCGTGATTAACCTAAGACAGTTTCACGATTTCGGACATCGGGACTTTGATAATTGCTCGAGGTAGGATCCTTGAAACACAAAATTGCGATACGATTAATTAACCGTTAATTGTTTTAATCCTTAATTAATCTAGTTTAAATGCTTATTACATTTGCTCGATTTTAGATATCGATATTTTGGAGTTACTACATGTTGAACAGTATGTATCGCAAAACTCCGAAACACGACAATTTCGAAACCAACTGTTAGTGATTTGAGTCTTTAATGAGTAGGCGGCTCCATAACTTTTAAGAGTTTAGGATCGTTCGATTAGGTGAAATATTTCATCAATGGTGAGACTCAAGCATGTGTTGTTTTTATTTGAACGAGAATGAAATCTATTAAAGTCTAAAGTTTTATAAATATATATATGTGTTCCAACATAGGCTCCATCTAGGGATCTCATCTCCCTGCGAGACGTAGAAGAACAGTAGACCAAGTAGCCTTTATTGGGTAAATGGAGTCATTATTGCATTTATGTGAAACACATTCTGAAAAAGGACCCACAGAAGGACTTTGGACTTCATCCATTTCTCCGAAAACTTTCAAAACTTAATCATTCACCGATCTCGAGTTTAGGCTTATTAATGGATTCCTTTTCTTAAAACTAATTTTAGATTTGCCTGAGATAATCAAAATAACCTTAATCAATCTATCAAACTCTGTTCGATTTTGTTTGCATCAAGGAAAAGTAATTTTAATGTTTTAATAAGGGAGTCCCATGTTGGCTTAGAATGTAGATCTAGTTGAAAAAGAACTAGTTACTAGAGTACATTATAATACATGTATGGCATCCTTGCAGATATCATAGACATTGCTTCACTACTAGCGATCATGTTCAGTACCCTAGTGAATTTATCCAATTCCCATATTGAATTTCCTTTCACCACTTCAATTAGTAACTTTGAATTTAAATGCTAAGATGAGGGAAATAATTTAATGAATTTCCTTTCATCATCTCCTTTTTTTTTTTGGACTAGAAGGGGGCAATCATTTTATGAATTTCTTTTTACCATCTGTCCTATTTTTTAAAACATAAAGTGGGGGAAATCAATTGGTATAATATACCAAGGATGACATATGTTTATAATTTAGCATCAGAGGTCTATCAACTCACTTTGATTACTCTGAACTAATCTTCTTCCAACCTTCAAAACACCTTCGCCTACATGAAGTTTTCAAGGGAACTTTTAATTTCCAGGGACTTTCCTTGAGTGAAACTAATCAGTCTAAATTTGTTAGAAAAGATAAAGTAGTTAGGATTATCCCATGCATACTTTATTTCAATTAAAGTCAAAGGGATCATAAGGATTCTTTGCCTATTCTCATGTTGAAGATTTGTTTCTGAGCTCTCAAAGTTAAGGTGAAGTCTTTTTTCCTCCATGAAGATTAAGAAAAGATATTTAGAATCACAGGAAAATATAGCTTGAGGATAAGAAGGAAAAACAGAGTGAGGATATAGATCTTCTGTTGTGAAAAAGGTCACTCCTATGCGAGTCTGTTTATTGATTCTTGAATTATTTTCTTTAAGGTCTTTTTATAGATTACTTTCTTATTATAAATTTTATTTCATTTTTTTTTATTTTAATTTTATTTTATCCAGAGAAAACTCTTGAGAATTAAACCGTAATTTTATGTTCCTCTGGTTGTATATTAGGTGACAACATTTGTACGGATGAAACTTCTGTCATACCTGGTGATATCTCCTTGAAAATTTGACTTGAGTTAGTAGGACAAAAGCTCATACCTCAGATTTTTTCTATATTTTCAACCAAATAAACTATTTATTTATCACCTATTTCGAGAGAAAGCCAATGTTATGGAAGGTGAGTGTCGATCTCTGATACTTCTTATCTCTCAACCATCAACAAGTCTACTGCCTGAAAATACACATGAGAGCTATCATGAATTTCTGTGGATTGGAACTCTATGCGTTACCTATTTTTATATTTTTATTTTTATGAAATCAACAAACCTGTTTTTATTTACAGTGAAAGTAAAGACTTACCAAAGAAACTAATAATTGCAAACAAAAATGTGAGAATCAAACCCATATGTACAATGGGAGTTCAGAATCTAGTCACTGCATGAAATGCTTCAGGTAACACTCGTTGATAGGTAACGCTCGTTGATAGGGGCGTTAAGGATTTTCCCATCAATATTTTCTAACAAAAATGAATTCTTTCCCTCGGAAGTTGTGACCTTGAAAGGTCCACACTAGATATGATAAATTTTTTCATTCTTTCCTGAGTCTTCCTTCTTGGCATCCCACTTTAAAACCAAGTCACCAGGGAGAAATTCCCTATATTTAGTTTTTTGTTCAAACATGGCTTTCATGTTATCCTGATATTTCTGGAGTCTCTCATCCACTTCATCCCTATTTTGCTGGACTTCGATCAATTGATTTAGTCTTCTAGTGATGTCATTTGGCTCTTCCTTTGCATCTTGCCAAATTTTCATTATGGGCAGAGAAATATTTATGGGGAGAACCACATTGGTACCGTACACCATTTGGAAAGGGGACATTCTGATTGATTTCTTAGTGCCTATTCTATTAGCCCACAAAGCATATTTCAAATGCACATGCCGGACTTTCTTATTTTTAGTCAGCACTTTTTTAGTTATGGCGATTAGACTCTGGTTCGAGGACTCAGCTAATCCATTTCCTTGAGGATAGTAGGCTATGGAAAGTCCTAATACAATGTTGTACTTTTGACAAAAACTTACCATATCCATGGATTTGAAATCTTGGGCATTGTCAGTGACTATATTCCGAGGACAGTCGAATCTCGATAAAATGTTATCTTCTAAGAAACTAATCACCACTATGTCCGTTGCGTTTCGCATCAGAATGGCCTCCACTCATTTAGTGAAATAGTCAGTAGCGGTCAAAATCCACTTATGTTGTCCACTTGAATGTGGATGTATTTCACCGATGAAATCCAAACCCCATTGTTGAAATGGAGCTTCTATTTTGACTAGGACCAAAGGTAAGGCCGAAAGATTTTGCTTGCCTGAGAATAGTTGGAAAGGGTTATAGGATCTGACTTTCGCATTTATGTCAGTGAATAATTTCGACCAATAATATCCAGCTCTCGAGATTTTATAGGTTGTTTCTCTCCAGGCGTGATTCCCTCCACACACCCCTTCATGAAACTCATTTATGACTCTCTCTGTTTCAGATTCTACTAAACAACTTAATAAAAATCCTAGAGGATCCTTCCAATAAAGTTGGCTATCCATGATACAATATTTTACTGTGTGCAACTTCATCGTTCTTACCTTGGAAGGAGTCATGTCACTAGGGCACTGTAGAGTTAGAAGGTAAGAAACTATGTCTTTATACCAGGCAAAGGAAGAGATTTTTTCTTGGATCTTGGTTGTAGGTATAGTAACATCAAATCCATCTATGTCTGGAAAATCTTTGTAATCTTGTATATGATTTATCCCAAGTTCCCGGAAATTTGATTCGGCTAATAGTTTAGCCAAGCCCTGACCTTTGACAAGTTTGGTCGGTTTTACTTCTAGGTCAAATTCTTGAATCTTGGCTAACCATATGCCCATTTTTCCATCACTATCTGGTTGAACTAATATATCCTTGACACCAATGGTTGGTACAAAGGAAATTATCTTAGAATGGAGCACATAAGTCCTGAAAGCTTTGAGGGATTTTACCATTCCATATGCTTGTTTTTCCAATATATCATATTTCAGTTCAGCATCTCTAAGAATTTTACTAAAAAACGCTATTGGTTGCTCGAAATCTTCATCATTCTTTTGTAACAACACGACCGCGATAGTATGTTCAGAGGCAAACGAAAAAATCAAGAATTCTTTCATATAATCTTGGTTGGCCAGCACCAATGCTTCACCTATAACTTTGTTGATGTGTTTGAATGACGCTTTGGCTTCGGTTGTCCATTTGACCTCTTTATATTTTTTGAGCATATCTATAATCAATTTTACAATTTCAGTGAAGTTTAGGATGAATCTTCTTAAAAAAATATTTTTTCCTAAAAATGACTGTATTTCCTTTATGTTCCTAGAAATATTGATAGTATCTATAGCTTCAACCCTTTTCGGGTCGATTTTGATTCCATATCGAGATACTATATGACCCAAGAGTTTACCTTCCTTCATTGCAAAGTGAGATTTCTTGGGATTCAGAGACAAACCCAATTTTTGACATTTCTCAAATGTCTGTTTGAGGTGAACCAGATGCTCTACATCAGATTTAGAAAACACGATTAGATCATCAAGATAAATGAAAAAAAACTTATCACTTTCGTTGACAGAGGCAATGTCCATAGCTCGTTGGAAAGTGTCTTCTGCATTCATCAAACTGAATGGCATTTTATCATACATAAAGGTACCCCATGGGGTGGTGAACACTTTTTTTTCTTTATCATCCTCGTGGACTGAAATTTGATTATAGCCTGAAAATCCATCAATCATAGACATTTTGTTTTCTCCGAACACTTTTTCCAATACTTGATCCATTTTAGGTAATGGATAATTATCTTTGACGATGCTCTGTTTAAGTTTCTGAAATCTACACACAATCTAATTTCACCATTTTTCTTCTTGACTGGAACCAGATTGGATACCCACTCAGAATACCTGAGTGGAATGATTATCTTCGCATCTAGGATATTTTTCACTTCCCTTTCTATCACAGGCAGTAGTATACAATTTATCTGTATGATTTTCTTCCTGAAAGGTTTAACGCCATGAATCTTCTTAAAAAAATATGTTTTCCTAAAACTGACTGTATTTCCTTTATGTTCCTAGGAATATTGATAGTATCTATAGCTTCAACCCTTTTTGAGTCAATTTTGATTCCATCTCAAGATACTATATGGCCCAAGAGTTTACCTTCCTGCATTGCAAAGTGAGATTTCTTGGGATTCAAAGACAAACCGAATTTTTAACATTTCTCAAACGTCTGTTTGAGGTGAACCAGATGATCTACGTCAGATTTAGAAAACACAGTTAGATCATCAAGATAAATGAAAAAAAAACTTATCGCTTTCGCTGACAGAGGCAATGTCCATAGCTCGTTGGAAAGTGGCTCCTGCATTTATCAAACCGAATGGCATTTTATCATACATAAAGTTACCCCATGGGGTGGTGAACGCGTTTTCTTCTTTATCATCCTCATGGACTGAAATTTGATTATAGCCTAAAAATCCATCAATCATAGACATTTTATTTTCTCCGACCACTTTTTCCAATACTTGATCCATTTTAGGTAATGGATAATTATCTTTGAGGATGATCTGTTTAAGTTTATGAAATCTACACACAATCTAATTTCACCATTTTTCTTCCTGACTGGAACCAGATAGGATACCCACTCGAAATACCTGAGTGGAACAATGATCTTTGCATCTAGGATCTTTTTCACCTCCCTTTCTATCACAGGCAGTAGTATAGGATTTATCTGTATGATTTTCTTCCTGAAAGGTTTAACACCCTATTTTAAGGATATTTTTTGTTCGATTACGGTGGTATCATAAGTTCTTAATTCATCATAAGACCAGGTGACAACATCCTTGTAATTCTTGAGTAACTCGACATATTTTCTTTTGATTTCTGGGGGAAAGTATTTAGATATTTTTACCAGCTTAGGAGTTTCCTTGGTGCCTATATTACAATTTCCGACCTCTTCAGGCTGAGGTTGCAAAGTAGACTTTAAGGGAATGTCATCATGATCAAATAATCTTTCCAAAGGAATCATACCTTTAGGTGTATGATTATTTTTCAGTACCAACCTGTGGTGATTAGCGATCTTATCTTGGAACTCCTGAGGATCTTCACCTTCCTTCATGATCCAAGCAGGGTCATTCTAACTTTCCTGATCAATATGCATTTCAGAAAATTCATCCACCATTTCTAAGAATTGTCTGATTTGATCATCATATTCGAAGACCATCCACTGTTGTACATTGTTTGGTATTGAGGTTTTATGCCTCATTTCTATGTGATACTTTAGTTCAAGGATAGTAGTAGGTACAAACATTGTCGCTTCTTTGGCTAATGAATCTGCCTATTGATTTTCCATTCTGGGGATGTGATGAATATTAAACGATGAGAAAAAGTTCTCAATCAGATCCCAAGCACAATTTATGTATGACCTCGGCCTTGGGTGTTTGGCCTAATATTATTGCTTTATCTATTTTACAATCAATTTTGCATCACCATAAACTATCACATTTTCAATTTTCAAATTCTTGGCAACCTCTAATCCTAAGACCAAGGCTTTGTATTCGCATAAATTATTGGTATAATCGATGTCCCACTGTAATATATAGGAAAAGGGAATAATGAATTCGTATCTGGGTTCCACAAATAGAACTCCAGATCCTGGTCCTTCACAAGATGAAGCACCATCGAAATACACTTTACAAACTCCAACACTATTTACATTTTTATTTGTCTTTTCTATTTTTTATTTTCCTGTACAATTTTATTATATACATTCATCTAAATCATCATCGAGAGATAATATACAGTTTCCTAAATCTTGCTCGGTGACATATACAGGGTAATTATTCAGATTCTATAGGTCACTTAAAGTATATGCCAACCTTGTTTCTCTGTACAGGCGAGTGAATTGTCCGCCAAAGATTGAGATTGTAGCGTATGTCATGTCGAGTTGAAGAGATCCTCCAAGTTTGGCACCCCAAGACCTGGATAACAACATGCCATACTTTGCAGTGATATCAGCAACAACCACATCCATCATAATACTTTTTACAAGAATCTGTGCAAGACTAACCACTAAATCTTTAATCATACCCATACATTTAACTTTTCTCGAATCAAAAGAATATAGATCTCTATATGGTCTGGTAATTTCAAGGCTCATTTTTTCCATAATAGCTTTGGGCATCACATTATGGGAGGCTCCAGAATCTAACATATAATTATGGATCAAATGATCATGCACAGTCAGTGTGATGTAAAAAGGAGAAACAAAATCTTTGGCATTTTTAAAATGCGGACCAAACATTATAGTCAGTTTATCATCTTCTAAATTTGTAACATTCGTATGACTTTCAATATCAGAAAATTTTATCATTTTGGCAAATCTGTTTTCTATATGTAGGGTTTTTTTCCAGTTCAACCAAAGGTACAAGGATCTTGATTTTATTAATCTTGTTTTCTAGATTGAAACTCCCCATTGTCTTTTCGGCTTCTCTGGTTGGGATCTCTATCTCCCTTTTTTCTGATTGATTAGTTTGTGTTGCTTTCATTTCGGCTGTCTTTGTTTTGAAAGTCAAAATTTCCACTTCTTTTTTCTTGGCAGTCTGTGTTTCAACTACTGATTGAGTTGCCTCACTCACTTTACTTCTTGTCAAGATATTCTTCGGTTGGGAAGTTGTGACATTTCTATATCTAGGCCTTAAATTATACTTTCGTTGAAGATCAACCATTATATTGTCTATGATTCCTTGATAAGAAGGATCTTTTGTAATATTTATGCTATCATCATTAAACAAGTATTTTGTGCCTAAAGACCTTTCATAATCTTTCCTCGTCAAATGAGGTTCTTGATCATCATCGCTAAGATTATTCATGTCTTCCTCTAACTCCTCAAAGTTTCGCATGCCATCTCCTCCTATAAAATTTTCGTTTTTAAAGTGGGTCTAAATCTTTTGGTCATCATTTTTTATCTGTCTTTGTTGCATTTGAAGGTTAGGATTTCTTCTGAAATATTTTATAGCAAACTAATCCATTTTATATTGGTCCAGTTCCATCCTCGAGATTTTGTTTGATAATTCTTTAATTATTTTTTCCATGTCATCCATTTTGCCTTCCGCAGACCTCCCAGATCCAGAGGGTCTTGCTTGTTCTTTGAATCGTCTGGTTTATTTATTTATCATTTCGGATTTAGCTTTCAACTTTCCCAATGCCATCATATTTGACTCGATTTATATATCATCGTCTTGCATTATTGTGAGGTCTATAGATCTCCTTTCCCTCAACAATAAGGAAAAGTCAGGCTCAAAAGCCCCGACGAAAGTCACTTTTGCTGCAGGTTGGGAAGGTTTAACCTCAGCTGAAACTTTGTTATATAGTTTAATGAATCTCTAAGTGAATTTAAGAACTTTATATGAAATTTTCTTTCTTAAAGCTCCGAACTCGGTTAGATAATAAAGGTGATCTTTCCTTTCTCCCCATTGTCTGAGAAAGGTAGTTTGTAACTCATCATATGTTCTTATAGAACCTGTCGGAAGCCCTCGGAACCAGGTTCTCACATGTCCTATGAAAGTTTGAACCAGGAGCCTTGAATAAACATGCTCATGCTCAAGGCCAAGGAAATCGGCAAATTGATCGAAAAAATTTATGTGCTCAGTGGCAGTTAAGTCTCCCTCTCCTGTGAAATTTGGCAGGTTTTTCATATAGTTTTCGGGTATATCGTGGAGGGGAACTGGGAGGACTAAAGGAGCGTAACTAGAAGCTACTTTAGAGAAAATTCTAGGAGGTTGGGGTGGTCCTTGATCGCCTCCTCCTCCTCCTCCTCCAACACCAAATACTCCTCCACCTCCGCCACCTCTGACACCACCTCCTCCGACAACAACCATTGATAATCTAGGGGATGAAACTTGGAGATTATAGAGAGGATTTTCAAAGATGTGTAGTGACCTTCCGACTACTTCAAGATGAAGAGAAAGAGGTTCTGGGAACTGATCGTTAGGAGACAGAAAATAGGAAAAGGGGGGGAAAGAGAGATGAGGACTAGGTTCTTCAAATTTGCATGATATATAAATAAGAGAACCAACAGGAGTCGAATCAGAGTGTAAGATATATTCTTCAAAACTTCGGGAAGCTAGAAAATTTATTTCGGGGACTGATGGGATATCAATCAAATTAGGTATAGAGATGGGTATTTTTCCTTTATCAGTAAAGGATGCAATTGAATTGGTTTCATCCTTTATCTCGGGTAAAACCAACTCGGGTTTTATGATTTCAGCTTCAATTCTATCAGCCGATGTTTCTCTGAAATGGATTTGGGTGGAACCTTCTTGCGGAGTTAACTGTTCAGGTGGAATCTTAGCATTAGACTGTGTGGGTTTGGATTGGTAAACCTTACTTGTGGATGCAGTAGTCTGCTTGAGGTATCCCCTTGGTTTTAAAAAAAATTTAGGGTCGAATACAGGCGTGGTCTGATTATCGTCTGGGTTTTTTCTAGTATTCCTTCGACTGAATGCTAGCTTATTAGTGGTGGTGTCGCCAAGTTAAAATTAAAATTAGCCTTAATATTGTATTCAATATTTGTTCACTATAGAAGAGAGAAACTTACCATGTCGTTCTCCCAGGGAAAAATAACTTCGTTTCTCCGTCCCCGACAACGGCGCCAAAAAGATGTTGTTCCTCTGATTAAACTTAAGGATCAAAGCATAATGTCAGGCATTAGGAATTTAAGGAATGTTTTTTTTTAAGAGTTATTTTTCTTCCATTAGTTATGTAAGAATTTAAATACTCAAATGAAATTAATAGTTGAATAGAACAAAGGTCGTTTTTCATTGTCTGAGTCAATTAATCAAATTGAGTGGTGATGGAGAAAATTACAAAACTATTAAAAAAACCAAGGCATCAACGACAGAAGAATCTTACCTTGTTTATAATAGAAAAAAGAGTGGAACGCACCCCTGAAAGGATATATGATATAGTGATCCAAGTAGCTTGCATTTCTTGTATTTGTTGATATAAAATACAGAGGAAAAACTACTTGCGTATCAAATAACTAAATGAAATGTTATTACAATAAATGTTATACTAAATTTCAATCATTCACTTATCAAGGAGTAACATAAAGAAAACTAGAAATATGAAATACAAGAAGAGCACATAACTCAAACTGTACAAAATTTGGAATCCCTGTCTGCGCTTGTATTAATACTCACAAAGGATGAGTTTTATTAGTTACAATACAACAAGAATCATCCTTTGTTCATTCTTCTAAATATGTGTTTATACAAAATGTTCTCAACCCTAAACGGTTGGAATTCTCCTTATTTATAAAATAGTAAAGGTCACAAAATGTGAAATTTGAAATGCTTCACTTACATCTCTTATGTCTCTTCGTCATGCTAGAAGAGGCATTTTTATTTCCTGTTGTCTAGCTCAGAAATAGATAGTCTCTAATCACGATCTGTACAGATGATGTGTACATATTACCTCATTGGTTCTCAGAGGTGTTTCCTTTTCCCTGCTCGATACATTCAACACATTTTCTCACAAATTGTACCACCCGCCTAGAGAGTTCTGTTAAGTCATTTGACTCAAAAGAATATAATTTATTTTCTAATTGAGGCAATCTATTTTACATTCTCCTAAATTGGGCTTCACTAGACATCTATTTATCTGAGTAATATCAATATTCTTTAATTGTAAGATTTCAGCCTGAGCCTCTTCCATGTTTGTCTTAATGTTAAGTTGATGCTTCGCTATATCAACTTGTCCTAGTACTTCAAGGATATTATCTTTTCTGAGGCCTAATGACTCTTTTTCGATTGAATGAAAAGATTCTTCACAAGCCTCCTTCACTTCTTTAGCCATTATTTTACTTTCAGCTATGTTAGTTTCCTAGGTCTTCAATATTATATCTCCTCTGATTTTCTCTGAAATAGACAACCTGGAAACCATAGATACTCCTTCTCTTGCCGACGACACAACTACTTCTTGGAAAGTGGTCTGAGGGGCAATAGCCTCTCTCTCCTTTAAAAAAATGTTATCTAAGGATTGGTTTACCACCTGAAAATTGTTTGGATAGATTCCACCTTATTGAAAAGGATTTGTTGCATTGATTCTAGTTCCTTATGTACCTATAGAGTTTGGGTTTGGAAAGCTAATATATCCACTACTTATTTTTCAGTTAAGTTTACCTTCACTTGTAGATGTATGACTAATTCATTGCTTGTCTATGACTTTTTCTTCATCTCATCAAGACTGGATTTGAGTTGTTGGATCTCTTGTCTATCAATGGCTCTAATCTGCTTGAAATCCTTGTCGATCTCACTCCTGACATTATTTTCCACCATTTTCACTTGATTTTTCAATTGTCTTATCAGGATATCTTTCTTCTTAAACTTCTCCTTCATGTTGCTCACTGAAAACTGGTTTGTTGTCGCAAAATCTCCCACTGAGCCTGCGACCTCTGTAGCTAAGTCTTCTTCTTCTAGGGCCTGCCCATCTAATAGCACCCTGTGCTTCTTGACAGTCGCACCATCCCTTTGGTGAGTTTATCTTCTTACTACCACACTTCTTTTATTAATGAAGAAGAAGTTCGAAGGAGGAATATCTTCTTTTTAAATAGGTGTAAGGTCTCCTATGAATACAACTTCGGCCATCGGGTTCCCTCTACTGAACTGTAGAGGTGTGACAGATTGGATAGGATTTCTTATCTTAGTGGATGGCTTCTTCCCGGCGGTGTTAGTTGTTGGTTTATCCGGTGTGGAATGTGGCTTTCCTTTTGCCTTCTTTATCAAGGCCTTAGTTTCCTCCAAATTTTCTCGGGCATCATGTCCACTAGAGCTCCCTGTTTCTAACCCTTGGGTCTTTGTTTGATGTGTGGCTGGAGGCATCGGGGTTTCCCCTTGCAATACTTTTGGGAGGGTATTTATTTGATGCTTCTGGAAGTTATAAAACTCGGCCAACTTATTCGGTGCTAGAGCTTGAACTCAGTTCAAGACCTCCTGATAGGACCTTGCTCCTCGGGATATTTCTTCTTGAGGAGAATATTCATGTTCATATATTTTCAAGTTGCAGAGGGCCATGTGATTACCTACGATCTTTTGCGGATCTTACTTCTTAAATTTGATATTGACCAACTTGATTTCTTCTAGGGATGTGGCTTCTACTTTCCAAAGTCTAGCAGAGAAAACATACCAATTTGCATGGGAAAAATGGGTCATACCCTCTTTTGTACTTCTTTCATCTCCTTGCTAATTCCCCCATGCACAATTTGATGTGCTACTGTGTGACACATCAATCGATCTAGTAAAAAATGAGGCAGATCATGTGGAGGAACCAAACAACTGAAAACCCTAATATAGGAGAAATGCTCTTCAACGTACCAGTCTGCTATCTTACCTAGATTTGTCACAATTTTGTCGGAAATCCCAGGAGGTGGGTAGCCATATATATCAGTATGCATTGGCACCACCACCCAGTTGCATATTTCATAGAAAAAATATGTTGTCTTGTTCTCCTAAAGTATCAAATGATAAATATCTATGGGTTCAGCACTAGTTGGAGTCCAACTCCAACCCATCAGAGGAAAAGGTGTCATAAAAAAGACGACGTCCATGATATAAGCTGACATGAAAAATTGGGTTGGTTTCCCCTTGGATTTTAGTGATTGATATCTTGTAATCTCTTTAACCAAACTGTCTGACAATATCTTTGCCCAATCAAAAGAATACCCCGCTACTACTATATGTATATACATTATGTGAGTTTCTAGTGCCACAACTGTGTATACTCCATGGGAGTCAGCTCTGAACCTCTCGGGGTGAGAGTACTAGTCCTTAATTAAATCGGGAAGGTTTTTTCCATATTGGGCACATTCCTTCTTTGTTAAGCCCTAATATTGGATCATTACCCCTTAATTGGGGCATATTATATTAGTAATGTTATTTTATTTAAGTTTGCTTTAGGCCATTAGTTGT
The DNA here is from genome assembly GCA_010110895.2 of Picea sitchensis. Classification (NCBI taxonomy): domain Eukaryota; kingdom Viridiplantae; phylum Streptophyta; class Pinopsida; order Pinales; family Pinaceae; genus Picea; species Picea sitchensis. The sequence goes on along the minus strand of SNQJ01S0002535.1, from coordinate 224,037 downwards.
AATTATACCTCCTAGTCTCCTATATATACCAAGGAGACATTTTCATTTTGAATCATCTTGTACTTGAACATTTAAGTGGGGTAAAAGGAGGTTTCCCCCTTGAAGAGGCTTATTATCTGA
>SNQJ01S0002535.1:197913-222462 GCA_010110895.2 Picea sitchensis | reverse complement strand
CATTGTAAATGAAATTTGGTGTTGTAGACAATTTGTACATCACCTGTAGATGTTCTGGGTGGAAATACCCAACTGCGACCTTTTTTGAATTGAAGATGGTCCTGGTCAGGATATCAACGTTCTCCAATGCCCAACTGATCATATCATTGTAAGGCAGGAGTCTAGGCCTCATCATTATCTTATGTAGCCCTGATTGGGAAAAAAAAAAATTGGTAGCTAGGGCCTCTGTCTCATGATCACCTGAGTTGTCCGGGCAATTGACCAATTCATACTGTAGAATATTGAATACTTGCATCCAGGATTTAATGGTGTCTATGCTTCTGGGCAAAGTGTCGTAAAGGATATCTGTGTTCTGGCTCGATCCTTCACCAGGCACTTTAGTTTATTTTCAAGGAGCCATGGTATTAGGCCTCAAAACTCTATTATCTGTCACAGGAAATGCAAAAAGTTCATTACCCTGAAAACTTATTGCACAATGAAATTCGAAATTCGATATCCTTTTCCTTTAATTATGTTTATTTACCAATACTTCTACTGACGAAGCATTTACTTTCCTTAATGAATAAGATTTAGGCAGTGGTCTAAGATCTCAATTGGAATGATTTCTATAAATCAATTATTATTATCATTAAATTTCGGGAAAATCGCAAATAAAATTTGAATTTATCCGAGTCGTTATTGAGTGAAGGATTAATTACGTGATAATCATCATTAATGTATCAGTTAATCATACTTATCGTTAATTAAATTTTGGAATTTCGGATATCGGGATATCCTATAAAGTTTCAAGGTATGACTTCTAAAACGAGAAATCGCGATGTGCATCGGGACTTTGATAATTGCTCGAGACAATATCCCCAAAATGTGAAATCATGATATGATTAATTAAACGTTAATCATTTTAATCCTTAATTAATCTAGTTTAAATGATTAAGACAATTTCGTGATTTTGGATATCGGGATTTTGGAGTTACTACATGTTGAATTGTCTATATCGCGAAACTCTGAAACCTGACATTTCAAAAACAACCGTTAGTGATTTGACTCTATAATGAGTAGGCGGCTCCATAACTTTTAAGAGTTTAGGATCGTTCGATTAGGTGAAATATTTCATCAACGGTGAGACTCAAGTGTGTGTTTCTTTTATTTGAACAAGAATGAAATCTATTAAAGTCTAAAGTTTTATAAATATATATGTGTTCCAACAGGTTGCGGTGTTAAAGGTGAATCCTCCTATGGAAAAGTGGATTCCCTCTTGGTATCTAGACCCCTAAAACCAAGACAGAATGGGTGCTATCATTGGTCACTGACATCCTTTTAGATCTAATTAAGATAATATACGAAGAGGAAGAAGAAAAATGTGTACCTTGTTAACGACGTTTCTCCTTGAAAATTCCAAGTTAAGCTTCGATCCTAAGCTCCTTGAGAGGTCCTCTAAAACAAACAAGGATACAACAAGATTCCTATTCTACTGATGTTATATCAAATACAGATCTATCTACTAAAGACAAGTTCATGTGGAACAAACATAAACTTGAAAGAAACGGGGCAAACATGTATGTATATTAATGAGAACAAATGAAGAGTACTTACAATCCTTAGATGAAGGTGCAGCAGCTTCTTCCATCTCTCCTTGTCCAACCCCTTTCAAGTAATCTACACTAATTATGATTCAATGGCAGCTCACTTATGGGATCATAAGTTTGGTGTAATTCTCAATATCCATCTATGTATTGTATGTTGCCTATGAGATCATAGGTTTCATACTTCCAATCTTTTCATCTATCATGTACCATGTACCCTTTCACCATGAGAAGGCCTCATTATATAATCTTGGAGAGGCCCAAACACTTGAGAGATCCTTGGGATAACTTGAGGATTATTCTCCTTCAGTTGCGGATATTCCCTAATATCATGCCCTGAACTCATATTCGAATCCAACCAACTTCAGAGATTGAGGGGATTCTTCCCTGATTTCCTCCAACAAACCAAAATTTGCTCAGGAAGGGTAGTGCTCCCCCAAAAGGGTGCATAGAGTGTTTCAACACTTCCCCAAAGAAGGATAGGGAGCGTTGATTCTCCCTAACAGTGAGTAGGGGAGCACTGCCTTCCAAAAATCATTTTTAAGTAGTTTTTTCAGTGGCAAAAGGCTTGTACTCCTTGTCACTTGATTTCTCCTCTTCAAAATTAGTCTTTGATGTGTCTTAAGTGTCCTTATGATGTAGTTAGAGGCACGACTTAGGAAATATGGAAGTATGATGTTTGTGACACTTGTGGTCAATATGTGACACTTGCAGACAGGATGCGACACTTACAACACTTGTAATGCTGACACTTGCGACACTATTGAAGTGAGTAATTTTGATGTGTTACAGATTGCCCCCCAAAGTGTGAAGTCGAAAGACGATGATGACTGAAGTACTTTGTAGAATTTTTCGAGCAAGGGTGTGGACGTAGAGAGGATGGAAAAAGATGCACACAACCATCAAACAAATATTATGACATGTTTCAAACCCAAGGCAGGCATACCTATGCTTGAGTGATAAAGACTTTTTCAGGTATGGCCACCATAGAATACACTGCAGATCCATAATTATATTGACAAATTGGTATAGCCACTAAACAAAAAATGTGGATCTATAATTCAATGACATGAACTAATTGTAGCCACGAAAAATACACTATGGATCTACAACATGACAAGACATAGCCACAGACCAATACAAAGTGGATCTATGTGACAGTATATGTGTCAATATTCAAGAGAAACTCTATTGCAACCTGGGTAAAGTATATATCAGAGTGAATGACTCAACCCAGGGTCTTCTTACCAATCCCAATGTAGTATGAATATAACCATGTGAATAGATGTCCTGATGTCGAACATGGTAGAAACCACTTGATTACCAGTCAATGATGTAAACCATTAACAAGCATGAGGGAAATCACCATTGATGTCAATGATTCCCAAGGTACCCTAGTACATTCCAACGAATGTGAATATATGATCTAAAGTCGAACATCCATGGAATCATCCGATCAAAGGTCAATGATATAAACCTAATGTCATACGTGAGGAGGCCTTCCATTGAGGCATGCAGGTCCCAAAGTACTAACTAGTTTCTAAGTCTAGCTCCTGGATAATGTGATGAAGTCGACAGGAATAGACTTGTTGAAGGAGGGCCTTGATCTATCCCCCATCAATGACATGAAATGGACAAAGAGATGTAATTGGTAGATCAAATGAACATGGAATGACACAAGTATTGAAACAGGATATTTGTGATGGCTGACTCTCGAGGCAGATACTTCCCTTGAACACTGAGGCATGACAGCAGAAACTTGACAGGGACCAAACCTTGATAATGAAATGGATACTGTGAATACGGTGGGTGACCCAAAGGAGTAAGGAAACTCAAAGGATTGGTTCACTACAGAGGTTCAAAAGATTGAAATGCATGCAAAGATAAAATGTCGTGTTCAAGGGAGACTGTAAGGTCACTAGTAAAGTTCTCAAACACTGTTTGGCTTGCTTTTTTCAATTTTTTCCCCCATCTAGATAGATGAGTACCTATTTTGGTTTAACGAGCTCGAGGAGGGTAAAACATGCTCGATATAACTCACCTTCGGTAAGTTCCTCTTCCTTTGTTTAATGAACTAGAAGAAGTAAGGGTTCGGTCCTGTATGGGCCCTTCAATGTTTGATTTTTCTAATGAGTCCAGAGAAGGTAAACTCGGTGGTTTTTCATGTTTAGAGAGTGTGAAAAGAACTTAAAGACAACTCCAGTGTTGTCCTTTTTTGTAATGTTAGTCTCACAAGGCTGAAAAAGAGATAAATTATCACTCGAAAGACGCCCTTTCAAACCTTTTAACGAGTGGGAAAGGAAGAAAGATCACTCGAAAATATTTTCATGTTTAGAGAGTCTGAAAAGAGATTAAAGAAGACTCCAGGGGTTCCTTTTTCATGTATCCATGCAGGTCCGAAAAAGAGATAAAATTTTACCTTTCTACATTCTCATGTTTTTACAAGCACGAGAAAGAACAAAGACTAAGCTCGATATGCCCCCATCTTGAAAAGCTAGTGGCTTAACTCCAGAATGATCATCAAAGGCTGGAGACATGCCCCGCAAGATTCAATTCATTCACTGACTTTGAGGTTGTCACCAATTTTTGTACTAGATGGAGAAAAAGGATACAGGTGGATGAAATGAAGGTTCAAATACGAGAGCTAACGAAAGACTTGACTCGACATCTACGAGATCTGGCGAAAGACTCGACCTGACAAGAGAGGTGACTTTTTCATTTTTTAACGAGCTTGACACAGGAAAAGAACTATGCTCAAGGATTCAAGTTCAATCCCCATATTTCTGTTTCATTTTTTAACAAGCTTGCTATAGAGAGGAAAACTATGCTCATTATGACTCACCTTTGTTTCATTTTTTAACGAGCTTGCCAAAGAGAATAGAAACTATGCTCGTGACCTTTGTTTCATTTTTTAACGAGCTTGCCACAAAGAATAGAAACTATGCTTGTGACCTTTGTTTGATCATGTCTTCCAAGAGGATGACGCTCTGGAAGGATACCATGTCAAGGGAAAAAACTCGGTCATGGCTTCCAAGAGATCTTCACTGGATGGAAGAAGAATGCTCTAGAAGGAACACATGTCGAGGGTCTCGCCAGGGGTAAGGAGATGAGGAACAAATAGCCCTACCAAAGAGATCACCATGTCAACTACCAGATCTAAGTCATCATAAGTTGAATTCATGGAAGACAATGCCTTATAATTGACCTGTGGTAGGGGTGATACTGACTGCATATAAGACCCAGTTAGGGAGGTTATTGGGTTGATGGTCAAGTCAGGGCCAACAAATGAAAGTTGATCAATAGTCACCATTATTCCATCTTGCGGAAAATATATCACACAAAAAAATGTGGACACAATAGCTTTCATGGCATAGACATAATCTCACCCAAGGAGTAAATCGAAATCCAAGGGGTCCTGGACTACCATAACGTCAATAAAGATTGTTTTCCCTCCCAAAGTTACTAGAAACTGAGGAAGGATCCCTAAATGGTGACTGGTTCTTTTGTTGAAAGTGAACAAAGTCTGGGTAACCGACACAATCTTAGGATAACCCAAATCTTGCAAGCAATAGAGGACAACATACTAACGGACGAACCTTCATCTATCAACGTATGAGGAATGTCCCGACCACAAAATTTATTGTAATCTTGAAAGGCATGTGAGAGGGAAGACGAGGTCCACTTATCACATCCCAATCAAAAAGGATGTCCTCATTAATTATAAGGGTTTTCGTAGGAGAAGGAGAAATGCCCCCTGGCATGGTAGATCTTGTTTCAACAAAAAAAACGTGGGCATAATCGGGTTTACTCTCTAGTGGGAGAGTAGGATCGATCAATCATGAGATCAGATCGACCACCTTGGCACTCTTCAGAGGAAGAGTGGGATTGCCTGATGATTTAACCGGAGAAACCACTTTTTAACTCGTCAAAGGAAGAGTGGGATTGACCGATGATGTAATCAAAGCAACCACTTTGGCACTTGTCATAGGAGGAGTGGGATTGACAGATGAATTCACTGGAGAAACCACTTTGGCACTTGCCAGAAGAAGAGTGGGATTAACCAATGAAGTCACCAGAGAAACCACTTTGACACTTATCAATAAAGGAGTGGGATCGACCAATGGTGGAGTTAGGTCAACCACTTTGACACTCTTTAGATGAAAGGTGGGACTGACCAATGACAGGACTGGATCAGTCACTTGAGTTTCACTTTCTAGATGAAAAGTGGGGTTGATCGATGACGGGACTGGATCAGTCACTTGGGTGAGTGGTTCAACCGAGGATGAAACTAGATTGACCACCTAATCAACCAGATTGACCTTGGATGGAACCAAATTGACCAGTCCATCAATTAATGATGGGTTGGGAGAAAGCTTACGATAACCTTTTGGAATTTGAAGTTTTTCCAAAAGAGAAGCCTCGTCCATACGAGAAAAAAGGTGAGAATAATGATCACCTTTTCATAACATGCAAGGGAATTTGACAATTATCTTCTTCTTACCAACCTTAACATCACTAGTTGACGAGGCATCACCAGCATGACTAGGAGAGCTTGATGACATGGAAGACCACATTTCTAAGACCTTGGAAATACCAGGGCAATCCCTTAGAAAATGGTCACCCTTACAAAGACTGCAAGGGAATTTGGGTGTCAGATTGTTCATTTTAACCTTATCTACCTTATCAACACTCCAGTTACTATTAACAATAGTCGGTTGCTTAGATCCAACACTTGATGTAGTTGGAGGCTTGGTCCCTTTCTATTTCTTCTTCTTCTCTTTTTGTTTCTTCTTCTTCTTATCAATCTGGCTACTCGCTTGAGAGCTTTCACTAGGCAAAGAAGGAGAAATAGAAGGAGACCTGACGGGCGAAGAAGGAGAAAGGTTGACATGAGGTTGATGTGTGGGTGGTGTGCTTACATATGAAGCACATGCATTCGAGATCATCGGAGTGGAAAACAACCATAATGGTAACCCAATTCTGAGACCTGGAAGGCTCAAAGTAGCGATGTAAGTAGGACCAACATTTCCGTAAGAAGGAAAAAAAAAGGGTTCCCCTGGCAAGGGGGTTCCTTCATTGATCATCTCAGGAACTGACGCCATAAAAATAAATCTCCAACCCAGATTCTGCTAGGGAGAACAAACAACACACGCTAAAAATCTAGTAAGAAAGGAAGCAAACAAAACCTTCTCACAATGAGCACAATAGTTGGTGATGAAATCCAACGTCGCGAGAACAAAGTAATAAGGGACTGAGATAGAGCGGGTGGAAAAGTTACATTGACGGCCTGCTTAATGGACTTACACCCTGATGAAAGATCCCACACATAATGGTGGGTATACCCTCCAAGGAGCCCGAGTGAGTCTGGCCAACGTTGATTCTGGGTACCATTGTTGTGGGTGGGAAATCCCTCCTACGAACTAGCACTAAGGGTTTTATCTTGCATGCAAAAATGACCTAAATATTCTTACTTTTTACCATCATCCCATGCCTAGACCCCCATTACTCATATGTAAATACAAGGCTCAAGAGATTAAGTTGACGTACCTTATTTTTTGTGTTTGATGTTGATCCCTCTTCGCGCTTGGTCGTTCTTTGACTGCAAATCTCCTCCTAATACTGACCTACATTCACTAAAGACAAAAAAATAACTCCACATGAATTTGATCTATGAAATAACGGGTTAGAGATTTAATCAATCATACAATCAATATTCCAATAATGACAATCTCATATGGCAGGATGGGAAAAGCAATTCTTTTATTAACTTCACAATGATACCTTACAATGATAAAGTCAGCTACTTCTCCTCGATCCTGGTCTTGGGATCTTCTTCCACTGTCTTCCAACTTATTTTCTCTATACTTCTCTTTGCACAAGGATGGCTAAAGGTTGGGACAACGGGAATGCTCAATCAGGTATATTTTCTTTACTATCATTCTCCTCCTTTCAAATGGGACCCCTAACCCTTCTTTTATAGGCTAGAAGAAGCTAGGTATTTGGTCAAGTGACCGGCCATGCATGGCTGAAAGGTTTAGTTAACTTACCCAAAGTTGCGTGTTCCGTCAACAACTTTCCTTTTTCCGTGATTTTGTAGGTACACACAGGTTGTCTTGGGTCATCTAGCGTGTACACGTGTGCAGTAATGGAGCAGGGCGCGTGGGTATTTATAAAAGGGGTTTTAAAGAAGAGTTGTTCAATAGTGTTTTGGCAAAGAAGGAATCTGAGATGGCCTGATGCCAGGTAAGTATGTCTGGTGCAAATTAAGGTTATAACAGATGTCCCATAATGTGTGAGGTCAAAAGAGCATTTGATGGATGAAATACATTAACAATCTTCATCGATGAGCCGAACAAGTGAGCCCAGGGACCATAAATTGGGAGGTGTCATCTGCAAAATAATGATTGTCTCACCTAGGCGGGCATACCCATGCTCGGGATAAAATAAAATCATGGCTACCAATCAAATACACTATAGATCCATGTCATATAACTATATAAAGTGTAGTTGTGAACAATACACAACGGAGCTACATCTCGAAATCAAAAAGATATACATGTAGAGTATCCATATTCTAGAAGCTGATAAGGCCTGATGGTTGGAGATGAGGTCTTCAGAGCTCAAGAAACAACTTCAAAATATTCAAAACTCGGGTAGGAGTGTAATATGATTGTACGACTTCACTATCCAGAGGTCTTCGATGGCTCATCGATCATGGACTAGAGAATCTTGATGATCAAACTGAAGGCTTCATTGATTTTGAACAAAGACTTGATTGGACGTTCAGGATGGCTGGGCATGAGGGCAAGAGACAAACTGCAAAGGGGTTGACTCAGGCTTGGTAAAAACTTCCCTTGGACAATAGCACAACAAATGATGAGACTCAAGAATCATGGCATTTGACATAAGTTCACGATGCAGGAGGCAACGCAAACTCTCCATATGTTTGGAAGAATAACCAAATGAAGGAGGACACAGCTCTATGTAGTGAGAACAGCTTCCTAAGGTCGTATTAAATCCTAGAGGTTGACAAACAAATGGACAGATGTGATTTATCCAAGGGTGACTCATTATGTTGCCAATACAAAGAAAATACTTTTCCCTTCCTCTTTTTGGGGTATATTTGATTTTTTTGTCTTTTTCAATAATTTTGGAAAAGGAATAAAAGAATGATATGTTACAAAGGAGGGATGAGTGTTGCAAACATACAAGTTGGAGGCACAAGGACAAGACTGATGTTCAAAGTAAGGACACTCGGGGAAAATTCTCCAGGGGCCAAATGTGTCAAGATGCAGAGGCAAAGTGCTACAGGGCTTGCGTATAAGGCATGCTTTAGATGGTTCAGTTGAGAGAAACATGGAGTCGGCATTAGGCCAAAGACGTGGGTATGCAAATGCGATTAATAAAACACACAATGGTAATGTCCTTTGATGTAAGTTTAACGAGCCCAGAGAAGGTAAAATCGACGATTTTTCATATTTAGAGAGTCTGAAAAACATAAAAGGAGACTCCACTGGGGTACCTTTTTCGAAAGTAATCTAGTCGGTTCGAAAAAGGGGTAAATTAGCACCGAAAAGATGTCTATTCAAAACCATTTTAACGAGTGTGATAAAGACAAGATCACTCGGACATTGTTTCATTTATAAGGAGTCTGAAAAAAGATTAACTATGGACTCCATCAGGAATGTTCTTCTGGACCATTTTAACGAGTGTGAAAGAATAAGGTCACTCGGCAATATTTTCAATTTTAGGGAGTCTGAAAAGAGCTTAACTATGGACTTCGTGGGGGTTCCTTTTTCGTACATTTAGTCCCCTAGGCCCGAACAATGGTTAAAATGATACCTGGGGGTACACTTCTAGAGAACTGAAGTTCTTTAGAGTATACCTTTGTTCATACAGTTGACCATCCAGACCGAAAAAGGGGTAAACAACCATCGGATAGACATGACTTCAAATTTCAGTTTAACGAGCGTGAAAGGCCACAAGATCGCTCGCCAATCTTTTCTTGTTTAGAGGGTCTGAAAAGGGCTTAAAATAAGACCCGTTATGTTTTTTGGGAGTCCCGAGGATGAGGTCAAGAGTGAAAAGGAATCATGCAAATGAGGCTCAAACTTGTAATCAAGAAAAAACTATGGAGGACTCCTGAGCCTATTGTCATTAGTGACAGCATGGACACCATCATGCAACCAGGATCGACCTAGGGAATCTATGTTATGGTAGTATCTACCACCAAATTATGACACTTCTAAAGTAGTAATGAGGGTTCTTTGTCGCAACTCAGTGGGATCGATCCAATGGCAAAGAAGAAAAGACAACGAGATGTAGAAAGTGGGGGTGGAATCCTGACTTAAATGCAACGAGCTGGAAAAAATGACTTTTTACCAAAGGACCATCCAAACGCCCAAATCTCAAAAAAAATTCCAAATACCCAAAGGAAAACCTCCCTTGATCCTCCAAAGAAAACTCCTGAACCATCTTAAATGTTTTTCAGTTTAGAAAAAATGACAGAAGGGTCCGAAAATTGACAAAAAATGGCCAAAAAACTTTATAAATAGAAGTTGGAAGCTCATTATCACCATTGTTAATTCAGAAAGTGACTAAAATCCAAAACTACCCCTTTGTGAAAATAATTGATTCCGAGAGCTTCGGTGGACGAAACAACCATCTGATTGAACCAAGTAAGTATAAACTCTCTCTTCTTGTAATTTAAACCTTTATTTATGCTTTTAGTTTCAAGTTTTGGGGGGGCATCGACCTCCAAAAGGTCGATCCTAGGTCCATGTGGGCTGGCTTATGACAAGCCGTGTGTACACTCGGGCAGAGGAAAAATTGCACATGTGTACACATGACTGTCATCATTACAGCCCGCATGGACCCTTTATTTAATGGAAAAAAAAATTAGAAAGCAAGGGTTAACCCTCCTGAACTTGGTTTTTGTAGGATGTATGTTCACTGGAGGGAAAAAGAGCATTAGGAGATTAGTGAGTTGGTCAGGGAAGACCCCAATGTTGTTGTTGCTTTAATGCAATGTGTGTTGCTCAAGTTCTTCCTATTTCCTTTTATGCGAGCACAACCTAGTCTACTAAATGCCTTGGTTGATTATTGGCATCCTCATGCAGAGGCCTTTATATTAGAGGGGCAGTCACTAGTGCCTACTACAGAGGACATATATTTTTTGATTGGCCTCTCCAGGAGAGGGGAACCATTCAATTTTCGGGCATTTCCTTTGAGGCCTCATAACATATTGGAATTAATAGGACTTTATTGTGAGGCTGGTGTAGACTAATCGAGCTCCCAGGTGCCAATAAGCAATATCATTGATTTCTCACTGCAGACGATTATCTTGATTATTGGGAGGATGAATAGTTATGTAGCTCTACATTAGGCGTCCCATGCACAGATGAACTGTGCAGTCCAGTGCTTAAATGCACAGATATTTGACTGGAGCACTACACTGCTAGATTGTATGAAGAGGCAGCTGACAGATTGTCGGTTGTGGACGCAGAGGAACTTCGGGTTCAGGATGATTCTATGTTCTTTCTTCTTTGAAAGACTTCCTAGTTTCAGTCCTCGAGTGGTGGTACGAGGACATCAGGCCTCTCTTCCTTCGGTTTGCAGACGGGCAGTGTTGTTGCCATGACAGGGTGGTGGAAGGACCAATGATTCCTTCGAAGATGACATCTTTGCTTGGTTGTCGAGACAGATCCCAGTCATAGAGGACTACCTTTATGCTGGGATTGATTTCTTGAGAGATCCTAAGATACCGGTACCTCTTGGTGAGGAGCGAGGGGATATGGGTAAGTTTGCATCGTTTTTTTTTTGTGAAATGTATGTAATTTTTATTTTGTTTTTTATATATATCAATTTATTTTTTTATACCAGAGTATTTGACAGATATGTGTCTATTGTGTCCAGATGTGGGACCAGTGCGCCCTGTGGATTACACGAGGAACAGGTGTCGTCCTCGGCCAGGGGCTGCAACTACCGCCGCAGGGGGACCAATAGCAGTAGGAGAGCTTCCAGCCGGTGAGGCTAAGAGAGTTTTGAGATGAGTCGAGCGAAACCTTACCTCGCTCACCCACAAAGTCCCTCTGGTATAGATTGAGGATCTGCCACCATCTATGCAGCCTCATGTAGTGGGGGTACCATGGACATGGGTCCGACTATTTCGACATTTGGAAAACACTGTTGATCGTTACAACAAGGCCCATAGGCCCTGACCTTAGTTAGTCTAAACTTTTCATGTGCCGAGAGAACTATTTGTATATATTTTTTGAGGGAATAAGCCCCATGACTCGTTACTGGTCATATTTTTGAGGCGCTTGTCCACCTATGTACTCTGATGATTATGATATTATATATGGATTTTTATGTCTTTTTGTGTCTTATGGATCATATTTTCCTTTAAAAATGTATTTTACATGTTTACGTGTATGTCTTTTATATGTGTGTGAGATGCCAGTCTAAAATTTGATTAGCTAGAGTATCTGTAACTTGGTTTAATCTCCTAGGAACATGAAAATATGTAATATAATCAAAGATTCATTCTAAGAGACGTACCCTAAGGAATCGTCGGTGTAAATTCGGATCATGAACACAGTAGACTCTATTTAACTGAGACACAACCAACTGAGCATCTAAATAGACCCGGAGATGAGAGATGCCAAATGACAGGGTATCATGAAGAAACTCAATAACTGCACTGTACTCAGCGACATTGTTTGTGGTTTCACCTAAGCATATACCTCCGGAAGATAATAACTGGCCTTAAGGTGTAAAAATTACCCAAGCTGCGGAGGCAAGCCTCCACGTGTGCCAGATAGCACCATCTGCATACCCAATGAACACCTCTGATTCACTTGACATATGCCACAGTGACAAAATATAACATAAAAAACGACACGTCCATAATACTAAACGAAACTAGAAAGTAATAGTACAAAGACTATACATATGTTACAAAAAGTTACCCAAGGTAACCTACCTATGAGTAATACTTCTTGAGGTAGATCCCATTTCTAGGCTCCACCAAAGCATTTCCCTCAAAGTTGACCAGACGATAAGTGCCCTTTTTTAGAACCTCTTTTATGATGAAAGGTCTAAACCACATGGGTTTGAATTTTCCTGTCCCCAGGGGGTCCTTATCTTCGTCATAGACCAGGACAAGGTCGCCTTCAGAGAAAATCCGAGGATGAATGGACCGATCATACTGACACTTGACCTTATGTTTGTGAGCCTCGTTTTCTAGGGACACATCACAACGCTACTCATTGAGTCACTCAAGGTATAATAATCGTTCTTCAAGTCGAGAAGTGTTTGGAAATAACTGTACTGCCAACTTTAGGGATGGGATCTAACATTCGATAGGCAAGACCTCTTTCAGCTCATAAATGAGTTTAAAAGGTGAGAAACTGGATGTAGTCTTAACAAACATTCGGTAAGCCCATAATGTCGAGTATAACATCAAATGCCAATTTGACTTGGCTGAGTTGATCGTTTGTTGTAGGATGGTCTTAAGAGATTTATTTACAGCTTCCACCTGACCATTTGCTTGAGGATAGTAGGGTGACAAATGTTCTTGCCGCAATCCAAGATTTGATGTTAACTCGGTCATCATCTGGTTCTGAAAGTGACTACCATGGTCAGTGACAATCTCTCTCGGGACATCGAGCCTTGCTATTATCTGGTTGAATAAAAAGGGAGTTGTAGTCTCCCCATCATCTTTAAACGTTGTCATAGCTTCAACCCACTTCGTGAAGTAGTCTATGGCTACAACGATATAATGGTGCCCCCTAGTTGAAGGATGGTTGCATGTAGTGTAATCAATCCCGCATTTGGTGAAGGGAGCAACTGTGATGATAGGAAACATGGGAGCGGGATGTTCCCTCATCTTCCGAGAAAAGATCTGACATGGATGTCACTTCTTGACTGATTCGATACAATCTTTGATTAGTGTCGGCCATAAGTAACCTGCTCGTAAAATATTTTGGGCTATTGCAAACCTAGACAAATGACCGCCACATGCTCTAGTATGGAAATCGTTAAGCATGATGACTGCTTCTTCGTGAGTGAGGCATTGGTGCAGGATGCAGTCTACACCTTTCCGATACAACGTATCGTCGAGTATAAGATAATTATTAGCCTGATGGCATATACGGTGATGCTCATCACGAGAAGCAGAGGTGGGGCACTTCAAAGTCTGGAGATAGACAAGTATATCTCTATACCAGGGATCCAAAGATGCAATCAAAAACATATTTCCTCTGATAGGCGACTCTTTGGGCATAACATCACCTGACTCAACCGAAAGTTCTGAAATAAGGTCTGCGAAGACCAATGAGTTTTTGGATTTTGCTGAAATGAAATCTAAGTCAAATTCCTGGAGGACGACTATCCATCTACTGTTCTTTCTGCATGTTACCCGTCGTTTCAACACGTATTGAAACAGATTCACAACAGCAATGACAGTGGTCTTACGAAACAAAACATAATGAAGGAACCATTGAAAAGCATGGACTGCCGCCAACGCAAGTTTTTCGATATGAGAATAATTAAGTTCTAGTTCGACTAGGCCTCGGCTTAGGTAATAGATCACATATTCTGAGAGAAAATCATCTTCCTGAACTAAGACCATGTTGATGGTGGACTCTGCGGTAGCCAAGTATAATAAGAAATTTTTTTTATAGTTAAGTGGTCGAAGCAGAGGGGCAGTTGTGAGGGCATGTTTCAGCGCTTCAAAAGATAGTTGAGCGACATCATCCCAATAAAAAGGAATGTCTTTCTTCAGTAAGCGCATAAATCCCTTTGTGACCTCGTCATGGTTGGCGATGAAATGCCTTAAAAATTTGCCTTGCCCTGCAGACTCTGAAGTTGAAGTATTGTGCGTGGGCGAGGCAACTGAATTATTGCCTCAACCTTGAGAGGATTGACCATGATCCCTGTTGTTGAAACTATGAAACCTAACAAACGTCCCGATGTTACGCAAAATCTGCACTTGTTTGGATTCAAGCAAATCCAAAAGTAGCAACATTTCTCAAAGATAAGTTGGAGGTGTGTGGGATGATTTGTTCTCTTGAGAGATCGAGATGCTAAATCATCTAAATAGGCCTCGACTATATGCTTGAGATCATGGAAAGAAAAAGACATGGCTCGTTGAAAGGTCGCTCCATCATTTTTTAGACCAAAGGGCATCTTACGATACGCAAATGTACCCCATGGACAAATGAATTCCATTTTGTGTTGGTCTTTAGGTTTGATTTGTATTTGATTATACCCCGAAAAACCGTCCATGAAAGAGAAGGCCTCACAACCTACACATTCATCAATTATCTGGTCGATCAATGGTGTGGGAAAATTATCTTTTGGACAGGCCTTGTTCAAATCACGGAAGTCCGTACATACACGAATTGTTCCCTGTTTCTTATCGACCAGCACAGGAGTTGACACCCATTGGGTCAAATGGATAGGATAGATAAAACCGTCTTTTAGCAGTTTCTCAACTTCAACCTTAATAGATGCTACTTTCCTGGGATTAACTGGATGAAGCTTCCATCGAACAGGCTTGGCATCCAAATAAGTTGTGATTTCATGTTCAACTATTTTTCGATCGATGCCTGGCATTTCCTCGTAAGACCAGGAAAAAACATCGCAGAATTATTTAAATAGATCTGTGTATATTTGAATCTCTTTAGGGGAACAGTCAGCTCTGACGAAAACATTCTCCACGATGCCAGGGGTTCTGGAGATATTAATCGGTATGGTTTCAATGATAGTTTCCATATTACCCTTGGCATAAACCTCATGTGTAGCTAAGGGATTATTAGGACAAGACCTATCTCCAATCATACTCAAGGTGAATTCTCTAGCTTCGATTCTTCTTAACACTGGGAGGAAATATGATCTGTGATGGAGATGGTCCAAGGGTTTGTCCGGACTAGTCATTGCTTCAATTATTGCTTCGTCGAAAGGCAAGACTAATTCTAACGAATCGGTGTCAGCGAGAGAGACTTGAGCCCAAATAGGCTCTAGAATCGGATCTAACTCTTGTGAAGGAGTTGGATCTGTGTCGGACGAAGATTGCTAAACTAAAGAGTATGTTACTTCAGCTGCGGACAAGGGCATGGATATGCTAGGGTGCCCTTTCCCTTCCATCGTGGCTGATGGGGAAGGAAGTATCCACAGATCGTTGAAGTAAGTTGTGCAAAACGACAAAACTTGGAAAATCTCAACCTTATGGTGGTCGGATATGAACTTGACATCGCCTTGAGGGGGCGGGTAATCGAAGGTACCCATCAAAGATGGGCACAAACCAACCCCTACATTGACTACACCTAGTTGGGGATTATCAATCATCGGGACCGCAGATACCCCAAATGAAGGGTCAGGTCTGGAGAAAGACAATTGATCAATGGTCACAATCTGATCCTCATGTGGAAACAACAAGACCCAGAAAATTGTAGCAACCACTGCTTGCATGGCATAAGTCCAATTCCTTCCTAACAAGAGATTGTAGTCGAGGGACACATCGACTACTTCTACCTTGATGCACACAGTCTTCCCTCCTAACTGCATGGGGAAAGAGGGAATGATACCATGTGATCGGAACGACTGACCTTCGAAAGCAGTGAGAAGAGTAGGTGACGGAGAAAAAACAGGCTGGCCAATGGCCTTCCAACATGCCAACGACATAATGCATGTCAAGGTGCCCTCATCAACCACCGTGCAGAAAATATTCCAAGTAAAATTTTTCATGGGGTGAGCCACTACTATCTGAAATGCTATGTGGTAAGGCAGATGAGGTTTTAAGTCGGTTGTATCTAGCATGATTGTACCCAGATTACAAGTCTCGGTATATCCTACAGCGGCTAACAAATCTTTCCTCTAGGAAGGGAAACTTTGGAGGACCTCTAAAGCATACATCGCACAAGGGGTTTGAGACAAATCCTCCACCACAGAATAGTTTTGGGCAGCCCTTGCATTTGGGTTGTGAGAAGATTTCTTGAAGACACCTTTTGGGATGTGTGTCATTGTTTCGCCCAAAGTCTTCTTGATCTGGAGAGGAAGAGATGGGAGTTCGACTTATTTTC
Organism: Picea sitchensis; assembly: GCA_010110895.2. NCBI lineage: Eukaryota > Viridiplantae > Streptophyta > Pinopsida > Pinales > Pinaceae > Picea > Picea sitchensis. The sequence goes on along the minus strand of SNQJ01S0002535.1, from coordinate 205,793 downwards.
CCTTCTCAGAAGTGCTTGGTTTACTGTATTCATGCGCTCTAGTCGATATAAAAGTATCACCCTTCCTCATATACACATTCACGGATGCGGGATTGTTTGAAGATAAAGAGGGTCCTTGACTTCCCCCTTCCGTGCTTGTAGAGGCTTGGGTTAGGTTTTTCCCATGTTGAAATGGATTGGTTAATATGATAGGTTTTTTTTGTGTCACAAACTTTTGGGCCTCTACAAGCCTAGGACATTGGTGGATCGGGTGGTCTTCCACGCACAGGTTTCACAGATACCTCACCTTTCATTTCTCAATGTTTCCCCCGCCAGCATTATTAGTGGGTTTCTTATCCCCCTTACCCTTCTTTCGTTGTTTTTTATTTCCTTCAAGTTGTTGGGTGGCCTTTGGATTTGTCAATTTCACTGTGTGTACATCCGACATTTGGGTTGGGGGGGTAGCCAAAATAGTAGTTTGGCTGGTCGATGTGTGTTGTATAGACAATTGCTACAATTGCTTCGTCATTTGCTCAAAGGGATTTGTTTGTGTTGAACCATTAATACCATCAGCACGTGGTCTAGCTCTCTGTTTGGTTTTATCAAGTATTGAGCGTGGCGCTTCTGGCAAGATCTCATATAATAAACTAGACAGAGAATAGATTAGCTCAAGTTGTTGAGCTCTCAGGATTGCGTCTTCTTCGGAAAACACTCCCAATGTCACGACATCTTTGGATAACTGTGGGACCAAATACTTAAGGAACCACTCGAGCAGGAATGATGGTGGGACTTGCACCTTAATTAAACTCTTCTGACGTCTCCATTCTCGGATGTGACTAGAGATATGGTCCTCTTTTTTCTGTGCGAAACTGGCCAGTAATTATGTGCCAGTGTTGTATATCATAGGTAATTGGAAATGGTTTAGGAAAGATATTGCCAATTCACCGAAGGAAGAGTATCTTGAGCACTCGATCTCAATGTACCATTTCGTGGCACTCCCAATGAGAGTACATTGAAACAATCACAACTGTACAGAGTCGTCTTTCAATGAGTTAGATGAGCACCAAATATGGAAGGTGGTCACATGATCTCCTAGATCTTCGTTAGTCTTGGCCTCGAAATTTGGTATGTCCGAAGGCAACTTCGTCGACATAGGGAGCCAACGCGGATCGTGACAGATAGGGTCATTCAACAACCTTGTCAAGTCTAGAAAATGCAAGGTTGCCAAGAAAGGTAGTTTGGGTTGTTGGTGATAACCATGGAAAAAGGGACCTGGAATTTGACTGGCACCAAGTTTCCAGGAAAATTTTGGTTGCTGGCCTGGGTTCTGGTAAAAACCATGGCCATGACCAGTGTACGGATTCTGCATGTGAGGAGACATCATTGGTTAATTCCCAAAATAGGACGTAGATGGTTCGGTGTGCATTACATTCAGAGGACTTTGGGAAGGGTTTCCCCATGCCGATCACATGGGGATAGGCATAGTACCTTGTCTGGGGTTTTATTGGTTGTGAAACGAATTTCCCCAGATCGACATTCCTGATGAGGGCACTGATCCCTGCCAAGAATTCCAAGGCCCTGATGCGGAAGAAGTTCTTGGGTTTGCCCCCTGTGCAGGAATAGTACCCTGGATAGGAATAGGTTGTCCGTAACCGGGGTTGCCCTCAGTTGGGAAAGCAGCTGATGAGAAAGCGTTGTTACCAAATGCACCGAACAAAGAAAACGGTGTCGAACCTACCAGCATATTATGAGCGGGTGGTCCTTGACTCCCTTCTCCAAATAAACTATGGTGTGAGGGTGGCCCAGCAGATGGCTAGTGGGTGCCACCGAGTGAAGGGTACAAAGGAGGTATATGACCTCCCCCATAAGGAAAATCATTAAAAGGAGCTGAAGTGCCCCCCATGTGTCCTTGAAGAGGAGAGTTAGAGCTCCCTGCCCCCAGACCTAAAGTTTGTGAAGTGGAGTAGGAAAGTACCGGACGTGTACCTGAGCTAAGCATCCCGTATGAGAACGGAGGGTCTGTCGCACTCGGTGTGAAAGGGGCCATGGACGCTGCCATAGATGGGATTAGACCACTATTCGAGGTAGAGGCGGTTGAGACCATGGAGGCTTGGATTGGTGACGGTGGGTTAGGAGGTGAAAAAAACCCTGTGGTGACAATCGTAGTGGGAATTGAAGAATTCCCAGAAGAAGTGACAACATTTGTTTCCATTGCTACGTGTGAAACTGTCTAGCACTCGTAAGGGTGAATCGGTACAATGATGGGTGCCGACAGATTAGTGGTTGGAGTTTCGGATGGACCAAGATATTTTTCTCCAAAGTCTAAAAAATTCGTTTCCTCTGGATGTTGGTCGGGTACAATTTCTTGTGACTCGGTCGCTTCAAAAGACCCTTGTTGGTTTATCTTTCGCCTTAGTGGTGGCGGAGGTGGCTCTAGTGTAACCGGTGATAGTCCTAAAAGCCTTCATGACTAGTGGAGCTCGTGATCCTCCACTGTGTGAGAATATCAAATACACACTAGGGATTTCTATTCATTCAAAAAACAACACACACTAAAAAGGTCCCTCCAAGATAAAACAAGCAAACACTAAACTAGTTGGAAGAACAGTTACAACAACCAACACTAGAGAAAATTACCAGTGCAAGTGCAACTCGAAAACGAAAGCACCCTCCTGGTATCCTCTGCAAAGTGTGGCCCGATGTCTATCCTAGGTACCGCAGTATACCCCCACAGTCACTTGTGTATATCTCTAAAAAGATAGGCAACTAGGTTGTCAGTGCGCGAACAGTCACCAGGCGGGTACAGTTGAAAGTTGGGTAGACCACAATGAGCAGGGTATTGGGCCCAAAACCTGTCAAGGGTATCGAAGGCAAGTGGTTCGGAAGACAACTGAGGACCTCAAACAGATTCAAGACCCACGAAGCTCCATGGAAAATGCAATCGACAGAATCCCAAGACAAGCCCTCTATATGTGTTCTCCACTACAATTGGTCCAGCTTTGGAGGGGTTATCTCTGCTACATTTCCGCACGTGACCTCGTGTTTAGCCCCTGTGTTAGAGGGGCGTCCCGGATAACTTTCATGATACTAGACTTTGACACTCCCTATTTTAGACTCCAATGTTTGATTTAATGGCCTTGAAGAGTTTCCTCTCCAACCTAATTCAAGGCCCTAACCCTAAACTAGTTGGATGACCCTACAAACATAAAAATTCTAATGAATTTTAGATTTAGCGTTAATTTTTATGGCTTGTATTAAGTCAAAGGTTATGAAAGTGAAACCAGTGATGTTTGAAAGACAAAATCAAAATAAACAGAAAGATTGAAACAAAATAACTTCACTTGACTCAAATCTTAAACAAGTTTTAAAAATAAAAATTTTCTAAGATCTTTGAACAACAAACTCAAAACAGGATTTCACTCGACTACGATCTACTTATGATCTAAGTAAACCATCAAGAACTTATGAAAGTAAATACTTTTCCCTGATTACTAATGCAAACCAACATTGTTTAACCAAACAAAGAAATAAAAGATTTTTTTTTATTTGAATGCTCACAAAGAAAAAAGGAAAAATATCAACAAGTAAAAACCAATAAAACTTCTATCCTAAGCGCAAATCACAAAGAGTCACTTTAAAAATCACTCACAAGCAAATTAAAACTGGACTCTCAAACTTGTCTAAAAACCCTATAAAAAGAAAATTTTGAGGAAAACTTCTTAATGAAAAAGAAAGCTATTGCTATGATCAAACCTAAGTTACTGACCACTATGACAGAGACCCAAAAACTTGAGAGGTATAACTCTTGTCAAAGGAAAGGATGACTTCCTCACCTTCAACAAAAAATTTCTCCACAAGCACATTGTTGGCAGTTCAACAGCAAGCGTGTGCACGCGAGCTGTGTAAAGTCAGAGCGTGTGTACATGAGTGCTAGCCTTATACAGGCCCCATGTATCTCTAAAACTCTGAGACAAATGAGAGGCCAAGCAATCCAGCCCAAGCAGAGACTACTGGTACTGAGAACCAGGATCTCTTGAAGAATCAGACACTTACTTTAAAAGAAAAACGAAAATAATTCAAGGAAAACTTCATAGAACAAACCAATCTGAGGTGAAACATAAGCTATAGACTGCAAACAACAAAGACTAGAAAGAGTTCCAGAAAACCCTTGAGAAGGACTATTTCTGACAGGGGAGAGGATGATTGCCTCTCTAAAAGAAATTTTTTGGAATCATACACGCGACTGACACTTCCTCAGCTAGCGTGTACACGCGGGTTGTGAGAAGGTAGGGCGTGGGTACATGCGTGCAGACCTTATACAGGTCGCGTGTACCTCTGTGGGTCTCGGAAAAGAAAAAAAAAAGCAGTCAAGCAAATAAACAGAGATAATTGGTATGGAAGACCAGAATCTCTGTTATCTCAGACTTTTGCAGAAACTTTAAAAACAAGGAATGAAACCAGTTTTTAAAAATACCCAAGAAAAATATTCCCAGAAACCCTAGAGATCCCCAGTATGGTCACCAATTATGTTGTGGGTGGGAAATCCCTCCTACGGACTAGCACTAAGGGTTTTATCATGCATGCAGAAATGACCTAAAGATTCTTACTTTTTACCATCATCCCATGCCTAGACCCCCATTACTCATATGTAAATACAAGGGTCAAGAGATTAAGTTGGCGTACCTTATTTTTCATGTTTTATGCCGATCCCTCTTCGCACTTGGTCGTTCTTTGACTGCAACTCTCCTCCCAATGCTGACCTGCATTCACTAAAGAAAAACAAAGAACTCCACATGCATTTGATCTATGAACTAACGGGTTAGAGATTTAATCAATCATACAATCAATATTCCAATAATGACAATCTCATATGGCGGGACGGAAAAATAAATTCTTTTATTAACTTCACAATGATACCTTACAATGATAAAGTCAGCTACTACTCCTCGATCCTGGTCCTGGGCTCTTCTTCCACAGTCTTCCTACTGCTTTGCTCTATACTTCTCTTTGCACAAGGATGGCTAAAGGTTGGGACAAAGGGAATGCTCAATCGGGTATAGTTTCTTTACTATGATTCTCTTACTTTCAAATGGGACCCCTAACCCTTCTTTTATAGGCTATAAGAAGCTAGGTATTTGGTCGAATGACCGGCCATGAATGGTCGAAAGGTTTAGTTAACTTACCCAAAGTTGTGTGTTCCGTCAGCAACTTTCCTTTTTCCGTTCTTTTGTAGGTACACGCGGGCTATCTTGGGTCAGCTAGCGTGTACATGCATGAATTAATGGTGCAGAGCGTGTGGGTATTTATAAAAGGGGTTTTTAAGAAGAGTTGTTCAACAGTGTTTTGGCAAAGAAAAAACCTGAAATGGCCTGATGCCAGGTAATCATGTCTGGTGTAGATTAGGGTTATAACAACCATGAATACTTTCCCCTCCACAATCACCTTGTGTAAAGGCCCAAAAGAGATAGGCCACTAAGGTTACCAGCTACAACAGTGATTCCTGGGGAAACAGTCAATAGTCTGATCCATGTGCAAGGGCAGGGTATCTAGCCCGAAATCCCCAGTATTGTCACCAATTTCTATTACAGGTGAATCCTCCTGCGGACAAGCGGATTCCCTCTTGGTATATAGACCCCTAAAACCAAGACATAAAGGGTGCTATCATTGGTCACTAACATCCTTTTATATCTAATTAAGCTAATATACGAAGAGGAAAAAGAAAAATGTGTACCTTGTTAATGACGTTTTTCCTTGCAAAGTCCAAGTTGAGATTCGATCCTAAGCTCCTCGATAGGTCTTGTAGAACAATAAAGGATACAACAAGCTTCTTATTCTACCGATGTTAGCTCAAATATAGATCTATCTACTAAAAACAAGTTCATGTGGAACAAACATAAACTTGAAAGAAACATGCCATTTATGTATCTATATTAATGAGAACAAATGAAGAGTACCTACAATCCTCTGATGAAGGTGTAGCATCTTCTTCCAACTCTCCTTGTCCAACCCATTTTATCAAGTAATCTACATTGATTATGCTTCAATGGCATCTCACTTATGGGATCATAAGTTTGGTGTAATTCTCAATCTCCATCTATGTACTGTATGTTTCCTATAAGATCATAGGTTTCATACTTCCAATCTTTTCATAAATCATGTACCATGTACCCTTTCACCATGATAAGGCCTCATTATATAAGCTTGGAGAGGCCCAACCACTTGAGATATCCTTGGGATAATTTGAGGATTCTTCTCCTTCAGTTGTGGATCTTCCCTAAGATCATGCCTTGAACTCATATTCAAATCCAACCAACTTTAGAGATTGAGGGGATTCTTCCCTGATTTCCTCCAACAAACCAAAATTCTCTCAGGAAGGGTAGCGCTCCCCCAAAAGGGTGCATATATCATTTCAACGCTCCCCCAAAGAAGGCTAGGGAGCGTCGATGCTCCCTAACAATGAGTAGGTGAGTGTTGCCTTCCAAAAATCATTTTAAGTAGTTTTTTCAGTGGCAAAAGGCTTGTACTCCTTGTCAATTGATTTGAGGTGTCTTAAGTATCCTTATGATGTCATTAGAGGAACAACATAGGCAAGATGGAAGTATGATGTTTGCGACACTTGTGGTCAAGATGCGACACTTGCAGACAAGATGCGACACTTACAACACTTGTAATGACGACACTTGAGATACTATTGAAGTGAGTAATTTTGATGTGTAACACGATGTTCTTTTGTTCATCATTTGAACAGACTCTGAAGAATTTGAATTTTGTAGTATGAGATACTACCTTGCAACACTGTTTAGTTGGGAAAGTAGTTGGAAATACCTCTGGTATCTTATAGGAATGACCCCCAGAGTAATAACGACACTACGGGGTCAAGAATCATAGATAGCATGACGCTTCCACATATATGGTTGGCCCAAGAGAACATCATAGACACCCAGAGGGGAAACATCGCATAATACCTCATCCTTGAAGGGATGGATTCCATATGATAATCGACACTGTTGGTTGACACGAAGATTGTGTCCCTAGCAAAGCCACCCAATGTTGTATGGTTTTGGGTGTGGTGTTTTCGACGATCCCAACTATTTGAAGACCTCTGTTGAGATGAGGCTCTTCTGGATTCTTCTATCAACAATAATATGCAACGGGGTCCCCTTCACCCACATATGTGAATGAAAAATGTGCTCCCCCTCTTCAGAATCTACTAGTTCTTCTGGTTGAATTGTTGTGGTTGCGACAATAACAGTGGGGTCTGCATCGATGATATGTCTTCTACCATTGTTTTATGAATCATATTCTGAATCAGGGTTTGTCTCCTTGTCTTTGATTTTGTCCAACAATGACTCTTTTGAGAAACATTCATCGATGTTGTGCCATGGGATTTTGTGGAAATCGCACCATTTTCTAGTGTCCTTCTTCGTCTTTATCTTACCCTTCTTTTCATGTGGCTTGGATTGGTTTTTTGGAGGTTGATTGTTAGGGTTTTCTTTACCATACTTTGGTTGTTGCATATTTGTAGACCCGAACTCCCATTTGTTTTCGTGCCTAAATTTTTTCTCAATTTTGATAGCATATTGATAGGAATATCCCAATGATGAGATGTAAAGAAACGCCATTTCAGTTTGGATGTACATGTGTAGAGCCCCACGGTACTTCAGAACCAAATGTCCCTTAGAATATTTAATACCCAACTTGGTGTGCAAGGTATGGAAGGTACTGGTGAATTTTGGTACTTCTTGGTGTTGATACTGAGAGGGGGGTGAATCAGTATCAAGTACAATTTAAAAAAAAAATCAACTTATACTTAAACCATTCAATTATATCCAATGAGAAATGAACAATAGTATAAGAGTTACACCAATACACCACAATACACCATGCACAATATATGAGAA
>SNQJ01S0002535.1:134599-173893 GCA_010110895.2 Picea sitchensis | reverse complement strand
GTGGAATGAAACCACGGGTCGGGGCTAGGCCCCGGCCCGCCCCCCTTTCCGTTTAACACAACACTCAAACTTAAATAGAATTGCGTTGACATATATGACAAGGAACAATGGTCGGAATGTTGGTTAGCGGAGGTTCGTTGGAATGTTGCTCAGTGGGGGAGGTCCGGGGGTTGAACCCCGCGGACTCCCCATACCATTTTACATATAACCATATCAACCAGCCAACGAGTGACACGTGGCGCCAATAGATTGGGCCACGTGTCCTCACATCATTGGCCACCAATGACACGTGTCATCTCCCCATTCGACAACCAACAACCAATGAATGTGTGCCATGTCATCCACCTGACACATCATCGTACGGATGGTACAGCCCTGCCACATCACTGTATGGACTGTACGGACAGGTACGGTGAACATCAAAATTTTTGCCTGTTTGGCTTGACAAACAGATCGCGATATCTTCTCCATACGGACTCAGTTTGAGAATGTAAATATACCGCCGGAATCAGGAAGACGAGACGGACACAATGGCACTGTTTTCATCACATTCCGAGCACTTTGAAAATTGAGCAAAATTTGATCCCCTGATCATGAAAGGTGAGGCTCCTCCAAAGTGGTCTCTTGATGAAGACGTGCAGGTTGTTATCGACAGGCGTTGAAGGATGTGGGAAAAATTATCCATCATTTTGTCCCTCTGTCATGTGAGAGCTTGCTCAAGCAAAAAATTGATAGAATCTTTTGCTCTATCATTTTTCTTTTCTTCCACCATGGAGGGTTTTTTAGGCATGTGAGAGCGATTTTCCTCAAGAGGGACAAGCTTGGGACCCAACTTGCTATACTTGGACCTCGTCGGGGACATGCACTGAAAAAGAATCAAGAGCAACCTACTCTGATACCACTTATCGGGATTATTTTCGGCACGAAATGAGTGTGGAGATAGAAAAAAAAATATATATATATATATAGATATAGATATTGCAAGAGATCCAATAATATAAAAATATATATATCGGATATATAAAAAGAGGCACATATATATAGTAATACATAATCTCTATTAATGAGTGAAATGTACAAAACTGTAGAAATACATAGTGAAAGACTCGCTAGAATGGTGGCATCTTATCTATGAGAAGAGATGTGACGGCTACTCACATTCGCAAAAATATGATTGTTACAATGAGTCTCCAAGCCCTTTTTAACATAAAGAAAAGACAAAACCCTAACCCCAAAAGATGAAAATCCAACAATTTTGTGGACCCCATTTTGGGTAGTTTGGTGTATCAAATTCCTGGGGGCATAACTTTGGCATACAATCTCCATTTGGGGGGCACGATAGCTCCTTGGAAAGGTATCGACGAGGTGATTCATTTTGGGTGATTAATAAAATTCTTTGGCTATCATTTAGGAACCCAATCTCAAAAAAACATTTGTCCCTCAAAATGGCCCCAGAAGTTTAGAAACTAAAAACCTGTTAAAAATAGTAAGTTTCCAAAAGATTGTTTTGTGCCAGTTGGAATAGGTGGGTGGTCACCAATATCCACCTAGATCACAAATTCTACATTGTTCCACAAGATTCTTCACATCAGACCTCATGCCTAGCCAATAATATGAAGAACTTAATTGTGAATATGTTTTATCATGGGCAAAATGTCCAGTCAATCCTCCACTATGTTTTTCCTTCAGAAAATTGTCCATCGTTGAGAATTTTTGAATACACAAGTTGATTCCTTTGAAAAATAGTCCTTCTTTTATTATTTACTCCATCCATTGGCTTCTATCCCTTAACAAAGGATTTTCAAAAGATTCATAAGCTTCCTTGAAATCTGGGTCTTCCTCGTACATCTCCTTGAGGTGTTCAAATCCCAAAGTCTCCACTTGGAATTCCTGCAAGATTAAAAATCTCTTGATGAAAGAATATGCAACTTTTTTAGCACTCCCACTAATATTCTTAATGAAAAAACTATAATTCTACATTAATTCTACCCATTTGGCATGTCTCTAGTTCAACTTCTCTTGCCTGGATATGAACTGCAAAGCACGACTGTCAGTATATAAAATAAAATATTTTGGTATAAGATAATGTCTCCACTTTTTCAAAGCTTGATTTATAGCATAAAATTCTTTCTCATATGTTGAATACTTCTTCCTAGCATCATTCAACTTCTCACTAAAATAAGCAGTATGCTTATCGTCCTAACTTAAAAATGCACCGATGGCCACTGCACTTGCATCACATTTGACCGGGAAAGTCTTCCTAAAGTATGGAAGAATCAAGATAGGTTGTTCTATTATATTTTATTTTAATGGTCTAAATTCTTTCTCGGATTCTTTTTTCCAGTCAAAAAATCTATGTTCCTTCTTTATAGTATCCAATATGGGTGCGCAAATACTACTGAAATTCCTGATGAATTTTCCTGTAAAATCTTGCTAATCCATGAAAAATTCTTACTTCAAATATACTTCTTGGAGAAGGCCATTCTCTTATAGCCTTCACCTTCTTCGGATCTATCTTCAATTTATTTGAAGAGATTACAAACCCCAAATACACAAGTTATGTCTTCATGAAAGAAAACTTCTTCAAATTCACTAACAACTTTTCATGTTGCAATCTCCTCAATACCATCCTCAAGTGTCTTAAATGTTCCTCCTCAGTCTTACTGTAAACTAGGATATCATCTAAATAAACAATCACAAAGTTCCCAATAAAATCTTTGAGCACTTCATTCATCAACCTCATGAATTTACTTGGATCATTTCTTAAAACAAATGGAATAACAAGCCACTCATATACCCCTTCATTTTTTTGAACGTTTTCTTCAATTCATCCCCCTCTCTCATCCTTATTTGATGATAAACATTTTTCAAGTCTATGTTGGAAAAATAACTGGCCCCACTCAAACAATCCATTAAATCATCCATTCGAGGTAAAGGAAACCTATACCTAATGGTTATCATGTTAATGTCTCTAGAATATGTGAACATTCTCCAATCTCCATTCTTCTTTGGACTCACCATAGTTGGTACTGCACACGCGCTTAGACTTTCTCTTATTAGTCCTTTATCCAAAAACTATTGGAACTCCTCCTTGACCTCTTCATTCTCCTGAGGGGTCAATCTGTATGTTTCTTTTTTTGGAAAACTTTCTCCCAGAATAAGGTCGATATGGTGACTAATACTCCTGATGGGCGGTAAAGTATGAGGCAACTCATCCACTACAACGTCAACAAATTTATCCAAGAATTCCTGAACTTCCATAGGAAAATAATTCATAGAAGTATTTGTAAGGATGACTCATAGATTACCTATAATAGAAAACTTCATTTCTTTATATTTCTTAACTTCCTTCAAGAGCTCATTCCCACTCATGAGAAGTATACTCGGACTAGCCTCCTCTTTGACTCCCTTTTCCTCAAGTGGCAACAACATATTATTACACCCATTTTTCTCGAGGGTATAAGTATTCTTCCTCCTATCATGTATGACATTTCTGTCATATTGCCAAGGCCTCCCCAACAGAACATGACAAACATCCATATGAATGACATCACAAAAAATGTCATCCTTATAACTACCAATTCTAAATTCAACTTTACATTGTCTACTTACCATGACATGATGTCCTTTCTGAAACCAAGACACCATGTACAGACTCATATGTGTTTTCATCTCTAACTTTATATTTTCCACCATATTCATGGACACTAAATAATTAGTTCTCCCATTGTCTATGATCACCTTGCATACTTTGTCCTTGGTATTGCAAGTAGTTCTGAATAAATTGTTTCTCTGGGTTGGTTCTCGTATCTCTTTTTCTGCCTTCACAAGAGATTTCCTCATCATGATAAATATTCCTTCTTCATTTGCTTCTGATTTCATCTCCATATCCACATTCCTCTATTGTGCCTCAAAAATATGAGCTTCTCTAACTCTTGCATTTTTATTTTTAGGGAATTCCCAAGACATGTGTCTTGTTTTCCCGTAGGCATAACACTTGAATTCTCCTCCTTTGCCTCTTCCTCTACCTCTTGGAAAAGGTATCCTTCCTCTAGATTCTCCTCCTCTAGAACTTCCTCCTCTATTCGTCTTACTGTTAGATCCTCCAGCTTCTTCTCCTGATTTCTAGAACTTTTCTCTAGTGGTTCCTTTTCCTCTGTTAGGATTCTTTCCCCTGTTCTTCTGACTTTTCCTTCTTGACAATTTTTCTTCTACCTTCAAGTCTACCTGATAATAATATTATATAGTCCTCATCTTTATCATACTAATTTCATCTTGAATTTCACATGTCAATTCGTTAATATACCTAGCAAATTTTTCTTCATCATTTTCCTTGTGTCCTTCTCTTATATTCAACTTATAGAACTCTTCAGTATATTCTTTCACCAACAAAACCTTATGTCTCAATTTTTGCAACCTTATAAACAGATTCAATTGATAATCCTTGGGTATGAATTTATCCTTAAGCTTAGCTACCATTTTATCCCAACTTTTAATCTTGGCCTTACCTTTCCTCCTTCTGTCAACTTGCAATTCGTCCCACCATAAATTTGCATGTCCCCTCAACCTAGTCACATCATGCTTCACTTTCTTCTCATCATCAATATCCTCATAGTCAAAGTATTTTTCTAAAGAACTTATCCAATCAAGCAACTCTTCTACATTCAAATTACCTTCGTATATTGGGACTTCCATCTTTTCTCTGGTTCTCAACTAGACAACTACTCTCAGTAAATGTTCCTCTGTTGCCTCTCCTCCTGCAACTTTGTATTCTTCTTCTGGTTTTTTTCTCTCAACATCACTAACATCACCAACCTTTGGTGTCCTTCTTTGTGTTGTTTCCATGGCATCTAATCTTGCATGATTTTTTCTCATTTCTTCCTCCATAGTTGCATTAACTACAGGTCTCTCCCTGCATCTCCTCAGAGGCATGGTTTATTATATACTCTTCTCGCACACATAGTTTTTTCCTTCTCTGATACCACTTGATGTGAACCCCATATGGGCCTCCACAACCTCTCAGTCTAGGATCAAACTACACAAGAGTTGGGGTGGCTATCAAGATCCCACTGACCCCTACACTTAACTTATCCATGGGCTTCACAATTCACAGTCACAAAATTTTAATTCATGAGGGTTCCTTTGCTCCAGGTGACCCCTGCATGCGACCATGACTTGTGACCAAGCGTATGGAGTAAGGGATGTTCAGTGTTCTGGGACTCCGGGATTTGGGAATTTCTCTGCTCCAACAACAATCACCCAAGATCTCTCGAATAACTGAACTCTAAATGGCTTGATATCTAAGGTTCCCTTCTTCCCACTAATTGATGGTCGAGATTAACTATGGGCTTCGGAGGTTTGGTATATTCTTCACCCCATGCAACAATGAAAAAACTTCCTTGGAATTTCGAATCACTGAATAACTCGGGGATCCAATGGCTCACACTCACCCAAAAATCTACAGTATGGATTAACTTTGGGACATCGGAGATTCGGGGCTCCCTTGATACAAACAACTTAAAAATTGTCGGAGCAACGAAGTATGAAGGACTTACATCTTAGCCACCATGATCCTTCTACTTGATTGAATGGTTATGAGGGATTCTGACTCCTCCTGAACAGATCTCTCCCATTCAACTCTAAGTAAATGGATTATCCTATGTTAGTGCTCCTCCTTGGAGACTTACAATCGCTATTTATCTTGATCTTTCATCCACTTTTAAGAAGCGAACTTCTATGCACACTTACGCTTCTCTCTTGGAACTTGGGACTTAGAAAATTTTCCTGAGCACTCCTTGTGCTAACTATCCCAATATTTATCGACACTTAATGAAATATCGGATCTGTTCACTCCTTACACTAGTCTCCCCTTTGAGATTTTACATTGATCTGAGTGTAAGTGCATTTCTTGCACTTTCTCTATGGAAACTTTTGTTATCTCTCCTAAGCTTATGAACCCATAAATGGTTTGGTCTCCGCAACCCTTTCTTTAGCACTATACACTCCCTGCACTAAGATTCTCAAAAGAGAAAATTTTGAAACTTATAACAGTATTAAGAACTCATTCAATAAAACATTGAGATACACACTCATACACAGAGATAACAACACAACATCAATTCAGTTCAGAAAAATGAACAAGTTCACAGTCTCAGAAATGTGTGAGAAATTCTCTTTTGCTCTATATTTCTTCAACAATAACTTACAAAGGTTTTAGTGACCTTCAATAGCTTCCTCTGGGTAGAGAATACATTAATTTATACATGAAGGGGATTCTTGAGCCTTCACTCCAGAATACTCTAGTGCTTTCATATCACAGTTAAAATCTTCCTACAATTAAGTTGATTACAGTAAATGAACAATTACGATTCACATATGAGTCGACACTCAAAATGTGTACAACCTATAGGAATTAAAGACAATTACATTATCTAGGAGAATATACAATGGTTTTATATTGAATATCTCATTGGATATTTAATTACAACAAACTAAAAATTAAATTGATGTTCTCCCCTTGGGATCCAAAATAGTTTAAAGTGCGCTACATTGGATGTTGATTCATCTTCCACCAAGCTTCATTAATGATGATGATGATGCTCCTGCATCACAAAGTCTTGGAGAATGTAGGGGGTCAAGAAGCTTATTCATTTACAGATGGGTTTTCAGGATATCATCAGATAAGGATAGCACTAGAAGATAGACACCAGACTACATTTTCTATAGAGTGGGGATCATTTTAGTACATAGTAATTCCATTTGGGTTAAAGAATGCACCAACCATTTTTTCAAGAGTAGTAGTAGCATCCTTTAAGGACTTTATTCATAAGTTTTTAGAATTTTACTTGGATGATTGGACAGTGTTTAGTTTACTAAAGGACCATGTTGCAATGCTAAGATTAATGTTACATAGATGTAGACAGATTCACATATCATTGAATATTAAGAAATGTATTTTCAGTGCACCTTTTGGTATTTTTTTAGGGCATGTAGTGTGTAAAAAGGGTTTTTTGGTTGATCATGCTAAAATTTTTGTTATAGGTAACTTACCACCACTGAAATCAGTGCACCATTTGAAGAGTACACTTGATCATACATGTTATTATAGGAAGTTTATACGGGGATATGCATAGATTACTACGCCAATGGATAAATTGTTGAAGAATGACACTAAATATCAATGGAATGAGGAATGTGAGAAGATATCAAATATTCTAAAGGATAAGATGGTGATTGTGCCAATTCTAGTGTTTCCAGATTGGTCTAAAGGATTTCATGTGCATGTGGATGCATCTGCAATAACATTACGAGCAATATTGACCCAACCATGAGAAGGCGATATACATCACCCTATTTCATTTGCAAACAAAAAGTTATCATATTCAGAACAAAACTATAACACTATAAAAATAGAATAATTATCTATGGTGTATGATTTGCATAAATACAGACATTACTTGTTACAGAAACATTTCAAGATGTTTACAGATCATTTTGCTATGAGATATTTAGTCAATAAGCCATTGTTGGGAGGAATGGTATGCGGATGTATACTTTTATTCCAAGAATTTGATTTTGAAGTTGTGGTGAATCCTGGAATATTGAATGCAGGACCATATCACTTATCCAGGATAACTAACGAAGAAGAACTCGGTAACTAGGAAGACAACTTTCCAGATCCACATTTATTTTCAGTACATATAGTTGATGAATATTTTGTTGACATTATTGAGTTTTTGAGTACATGATTTGCACCAAGATAATTTACTACTCCGCAGAAGAAAATTTTGGTGGTCAGAGCTGCAGACTATCAATTGACTGTAGGTCATTTATTCAAACTTGGAGCAGATAACATCTTGACAATATGTGTGATGGAGCATGAAAGGACTATAATTTTAGCAGAGGCACATGAAGGGATTGTTGGAGGGCACTATGCAAGAAAATCTACCATGTAGAAGGTATTGTGTGTAGGATTACGGTGGACAATAGTTCACAAGGATTCAAAGGAATAATGTTAGAAGTGTGATGTTTGTCAGAGAGTTGGGAAGCCATCAAGGAGAGATGAGATGCCATTGAGACCTCAAGTAACTTTACAAGTGTTTGATAAGTGAGCAGTATATTTGTAGGTCCAATTAATCCACCAACACGAAGATCAAGAGTAAGGTATATTATTACAGTGATAAAATACTTAACCAAATGGGATAAGGCAATAGCGGTAAAGGATTGCAGTGTAGAGACTACAACGCACTTTTTATTTGAATACATAGTGACAAGGTTTGGATGTCCAAGAATTTTGATGGGTGATCAGGGGACTCACATTATCAACAAAAAAATTGAGACAATGCTGGAAGAATTCGAGATATATCATCCAAAGAGCACCCCTTATCATCCCCAGGAAAATGGAACAATGGAAGCCTTTAACAAGATTTTGGAGAATGCCTTGACAAATATTTGTAATTTGAACAAAGATGATTGGGATTTGAAGGTACCAACAGTACTCCAGGATTATAGAACTACATATAACTAGCTAATGGGGAAGACACCCTTTAGGTTGGTGTATGGATAGGAAGAAGTAGTTACCTTAGATTATTTGACACCAAGTTTGTGCATTGTAGCTATTAAAGAAATGGCATAAAGAGGTGAAGCACAAGAAAGATTAGCTCAAATCAAGAGGTCCAGAAAGAAAAGGATAAAGCATGGAATGAAAGAAACATTAAGAAGAAGAACTTCAAAGTTGGATATCTGGTTCTCCTTTATGACAGTAAATATTTGCAACACCTAGGGAAACTTAGAATGCATTGGCTAGGGCCATACCAGATAAAGTTTGTCATAGATGGAGATGTTGTACAACTGCAAGACTTAGAAGGAAAGGAAGTTAAAGGACTGGTGAATGGTATTTGACTAAAAATATATAGGGACAACGGTCAAACCACTAACCCTCAATAGTTGCAACGTAGAAATTAGACTTGTACATACTATAAATAGCAGGAAGAAAAAGAAGAAAGAGGAGAAAAATAGAAAAATGAAGAAAAATCCAAAAAGAAGTAGTTAGAGGAATAAGTGATCGACAACACACAATAGACATAAAATTTGTGTGATGGAACTCATAATACTACGCACAAGGAAATAAAACATCACACAAAAGGATGGAGAAGGACCAAAAAAGTGGAAAACTGGTGAACAAAAAAGAAAGGACGCATCAGAGCATTAATGATAGGGTATATAAAAGGGAAAAATAGGGAAAATATAAAACACTTGTGATTTTTGAGCAACCAAGAAACAAAGAAAATAGGGTGCGAGTAAGTGAGAATTTGTGAAGAACCCGGTCGATATTTGCAACCACTTTTTCTCGAGCTAAGAAAATGGCACTGCCAAATTTTGGACAACCTAGTTAGTTCACGCAAAGAACCCGTAACACTAACAGACCACTAGAAGAAACAACCAGAATGGTCAATGTGGATGGCATTCCCACTACAAAGACTGCATCTATTATCCCAATGTGGATTGAATAATAAAACCCAGAAGAACAAGTGGCATAAATCAACCAAGAAACACAAGGCTGAAACCCTAGGATGGAAGAGAACCCTAGCACAGAAACCCTAGGAACGACGTACGTAGAGGGAAAACAGGGTGAAAATGGTAGTGATAAAATAGATCTTGATACACCTACAATAGAGGAAAACCTGGAGGTCGAGGATGAACACACCATAAACGAGGAACTATAAGAAGAAGAAACAACAGCAGGGTCATCGGGGAAAAGGGAAACAGTGGAATCAACGCGCACACAAACACAAATTTTGTTGTCAGTTCCCCACAATCTGGATTCATCCATCATTATGGAGGATATGTTGGGATGAATTTCCAAATTATGATATGTTGATCATGATGTAACAGAGGTCACCAAGTTCCTAAAGTTTGTGCAAGAGGTTTATATGGAAAAAAGGGGATCAAAATCGAAAGGAATCTCGATTATGGAGCCTAAACAATGGATATATGGAATTTGCGAATACGACATAATGAATTTATTGGAAATTCCTGATTTTGGTAGAGGGAGAGATTCTGATGCATGCGTCAAACAAATTTTGGCACGCATATATGGAGGATTTATATGGATGGAAATACATGTCCCGATATATTTCAACTTGATTGATAAGTTGACAGGGCTACCGATAGATGGGGTAAAGCCAGAGCAATACCTCGATGAAAAAACAAAGGAAAAATATATTGCAGAAGAAGTAAAGGAAAAAATTGGCACAGACAAAGGCAACAAGGGAATGATTATTAAGAACATTAATGACCCAACTACTATATTTGTGACAAATTTTATGGCCTGCAAACTACTGAGAAAATGTTGCAATGAAGAGGAACCTTCAAGGGTGGTCACAACAGCTGGGAAGTGCAGGATGCTGGAATGAAATTCCACTATTCCTGGATGATCATTTTGATAGCCTTGGAGGCATGGGAGAAACCAAAATTTTCAATGTTTTGTGAAAGAAAAGGAAGGTGTGGTGCAATGAGATATGAAACATTGCGACACAACATAGATGCCAAGTATAGAAAATTGTAAATTCTAACCTTGTACAATGTCTACTATAAACAGATATTCAAAAAAGAATAGAAAATATACAATGGCAAATGCAAACATTACACAGATATTTTTCCCCTGGAAACCCAAACAGGGAAAACCAGCATATATTATGTTCATACATTGTGTTACATTGTTTACAATACAATATACATATAGGAGCCAGCGGCATCCAAAACCCTAACCCAATGACCTGGATTAGTCCAAAACCCTAATTCCTTAACCGGAAATAGAAAACCATCACAATATACATATAGGAGCCACTGGCATCCAAAACCTCCTTAACCCAATGACCCCTGGATTAGTCCAAAACCCTAATTCCTTAACCCTGTAACCCCCTATATGAAAAAAAAAAAAAAAAAAAAAAAAAACCACCTAAATATCATGTGGTCCCAAAATATGTTGTCCTAATATGTCGCCCCGTAAATATGTCGTCCCCATCGCTAAAATTCCTCGTACGCCTCAGTCCCACTGAGGCCCATCAGCACCCCCTAACCCCTATGCCACGCCGCGAAAGAATATAACACCAATACTCGCAAAAGAATATAACACACACCAACATTCTCCCACTTGTTGTTTTCGTAACACAAGGTTACAAGGTTACATAGTCAACAATCCGGCAACAATGGCCATGGATCCCCTACACCAAGAGAACTTCTCATTGCTCATAAATTTTGTTAATGAATCCGCAACATTCTTCAAAGTGTCCACCTTCCGATACTTCTTTCTTCAATCATTATGTCGCGATATTGAACATCAATGCTTCACCCTTGAACGATAAGCGGTTCTTCAAGAAAGTTGCACTCCGACCGGCCACACCTCCCCATTCCACTTTGCACCAACCCAATACTGAACACAATCTTTGTAACCATACTTATTTCTCTTGCCTGGCATGAGTGGTCGCCATGTATTCTCAGACCGAAGCTGAAAGTGCCACTACGCCCCGCTTTTAATTATCCAACTTATTGCCCTCCAAACAGGTTAAACACATACCCGGCCAGGTGATCCTCCCACGCATCCACCCCAGCCCACCAAACCACAGTTTCTCATGAGCATCGAACACCGTCCAATCACACGGGTCTTCATAGCATAATCCATACAGCAGCTGCCAATGCTAAAATACCGAAAACCCTTTATTGTTGGCCATTGTCCAATGCCCTTCCTCGGTTTCTTGACATACACCGCTTAAAACTTCACCCGATGTGCAATGTCTAGTCTAGTACGTACCATTGCATACATCAAACTACCAACTCCCACAGATATGAACATGAGACATGTCCTCCTCTTCTCTTAATGTGTCTTGGGAAACTCCAATCTTCAGATAAATTTAAACCTATCAGAATAGGAACCTTGATCGGTTTGGATTCCTGCAGACATATTAAACTTCTACAATATTGTTTCAACATATTCTCTCTCGATTCAACCGTGAAGCCTCTTTTTTCGATCTCTTTTAGTTTCCATGCCCAAAATGAATTTGAAGCACCAATATCCTTAATGTCAAATTTAGAGGACAACCGAAATTTTCGGTAATCTATACCCTTGGCATTTCTATCAACATGTCATCCACTTACATAAGACCAAATAAAAGCAATGATCACCAATTAATTTAGAATACACACAAGGATCCTCTTTTCTTCTTGTGAAGCCAAGTCTCCAAAGATATAAGTATCAATTTTTTGATACCACATCCTTGGTGTGTGATTGTTTTAAAACCATGTGGGATTCTTTTTGCCTTGCATACCAAATTTTCTTTCCTTTCACAAGATAACCTTCAGGTTGCTTCATAAATAATATTTTCTGACCCCGGCAGAATGTTGTCTTCACATCCATCGTTTCTATTTCAAAATCAAATGCGCTGGAATAAATGTGATAACAAAAATCTTATAGGAGTTTAACTTGGCAACAAGAGAAAAAAATTTCACCAAAATCAATTCCCTCAACCTGGGAATAACCTCATACTAATCGAAGCTTTGTATTTCTCCACTTTTCTCTTTGCATTTAACTTCTTCTTTTAACAATTCATTTATCGCCAATTTCTTCCAGCTTGAAACTCCACTAGATCCCAATCATCATTCTTATCCAAAGATGCAACTTCTTCTTCCATGGCCCTTTTCAAGATATTTCCATCCTCTGAATCCACTACCTCCCCGACAGTTCTAGGGTCATCATCGGGCATTAGACAAAGCAAAATTTGAACTAAAATTGATGGACTATACCTTTCTGTAGCCTTCTTTATCGATCCCATCTCCTCACACCTGAGTATGATCTTTCTTTCCGATCCTGCTCTTTGTAGAGTCTTCATCATCCTTAACCCAACTCTATCTTCTCTCAATTCTCCCTTACTTGGTAGATCTCCCGCTTTAACAACATCCTCATTATCTAAATACCACATCTAGCTATACACTACCTCTTAGTTTCCGGTTCCAAAGCTTATAACCTTTGAAAATCATCTTTATATCCAATAAAGATACATTTTTTAGCCTTCTTATCCAGCCTTTTACCCTATTTTCCTTGGAACATGAACATATGCATCGCACAAATTCTTTTGCAGATGTGTGAGAGAAGGTTCCTACTGCCCTGCATACCTCTTGTGGAGTCTTTGTCATCCAATGTTGATGGGTGATCTGGTCAATCGAGCAACATACAAGCACCTAACGCCTTTGCCCACTTTGCCCTATCCCAACACCATCAGGGTACCTCAAGCTTTTTTCCATTAGTGTCATATTCACTACTCTCAAGAACCTCCTCACAGGTATGTTGAGTGCATGTATCTTCAAATTCATTTCCAATCATATTCCGTCTCCTATTAATCTTAATTTGTTTCCGCTGATTCAACAAGAGCCTTTTAAACTCTTTAAACCTCACAAAGACTTCTGATTTCTTCCTAAGAAAATATATCCACTTTTTCCTCAGAAGTCATCTATAAATGAGTATAGTACATAGATTTTCCTAATGAGGGACCTAATACGTCCAAAAACATCGTCGAACGGAGGTAATTCATTCTGCCTCGTTGCACCAGAGGGGAATTCAATTCATTTTTCTTCCTATATAGACAATGTTCACGAAATCAAACTTTAGATAAATTAGACATACCTTCAACCATACCTTCAACCATACCTTTAATGTGTAGTAGTCGAAGACCTTCTCTCTGACACGCATTTTGATGCCACAACATAACCTTTTATCCAGACACTGTAGGGAGTTCTTTCTTCTTCAAATTCACACGAATACGCAGGGAGCTATTACAATCTATCAATATTAGTGCTTTCCAGTGCCTATACAGAGTTCCAAACCTAACTCCCTTCATCAACACCATTGCTCCTCTAACCATCCTCCAAGTTCCCTTTTCAAAAATTACTTTTACCCCAACATCTTCCCATTTGCTTACAGAAATCACTTCTCAAATATATTGGATGTGAAGAACACCAGTTTGTGTTCTAATCCTTCCATCTAGAGTCTCAACTTGACTCTTTCCTTTGCCTATGATTCCTGGCCGCCTAATCATTACCCAAGAAAAACACACTTCCACTGCTCTTTTCATATTCACATAACCACTCCTATAAGGGAGTCATGCGAGGATGCACCTAAGCCAATCAACCATGCCTCATGATCTCAGATGTGCTTGAATATTCCAAGTACACATCCCCTCCTTCTTCTTTTGACTTTCAGAAAAGATTCTTCGTGATCCCTTCTTTTCAATCTTGACTTACACCGCTTCTAGTCTTCACACCAACATACCCCTTCCAAATTTCTGAGAGATTTATATCTATCTTTAGACTTAGATCTCCCACTGAGAAATTAGATC
The DNA here is from genome assembly GCA_010110895.2 of Picea sitchensis. NCBI lineage: Eukaryota > Viridiplantae > Streptophyta > Pinopsida > Pinales > Pinaceae > Picea > Picea sitchensis. The sequence goes on along the minus strand of SNQJ01S0002535.1, from coordinate 159,503 downwards.
TGGCTTTTCCTGGAAACAAACGCCCCTAAATAATGTGTCTGCTATGTCCTTCAGAAAATTTTTTGCCTCATCTCCTCCTAACAAGGATCAGGTGACCACTTTCAAGTAAACTTCAAAGAAGTTACATTACCTATACACAACTGACTATCCGTAGAACACAACAGATCGATACATTTATCTTCATCTCAAATTTTAATATCAACAAATAAAAACTAACTTACCACAATATTTAGCATGCCTCAAATTCTATCATCAGCCTCCATCTCTCATTCTCAATTTATACAGCTTCTTTCTCAGGAATAGTTTATTTACCAGGGACTTAGACTGATACAACTTCCCCAACTTTTCCCATAAATCCTTGGTTGTAGCTTCCTCTGACACATTTAGTAATACTGAATCGAAGAGACACAGTCGAATTGTGCTCTTTGCCTTCCGATCCGTCTTTTTCCAGTCATCTGCAGAAGTTCCTGTAGGTGCAGTACCTGGATCTACTGCAATCCACTGATCTTTGTCCACCAAAATATCTTCCATATTGATCTTCCAAAGCTCAAATATTTTCCCATTAAACTTCTCGATCTCCATCTTCAAATTTATTGACATTTCTTTTCCCCTAAAAAAACAATACCGCAGATCTCCCATTGTAACAAGGCTTATCACAGTCTCGAGCCAAACCCTTGATGACAAAGGCATCCCCCTGAAGCCAATAAAGATCTGATACCAAATGTAAATTCTAACCTTGTACAATGTCTACTGTAAACAGATATTCATAAAAGAATAGAAAATATACAATGGCAAATGAAAACATTACACAGATATTTTTCCCCTGGAAACCCAAACCGGGAAAACCAGCATATATTATATCCATACATTGTGTTACATTGTTTATAATACAATATACATATAGGAGCCAACGGCATCCAAAACCCTAACCCAATGACCTGGATTAGTCCAAAACCCTAATTCCTTAACCGAAAATAGAAAACCATCGAAAAAAAATCATGTGCTGAAAAACCACCTAAATATCATGTGGTCCCAGAAATATGTCGTCCCGGTAATATGTCATCCTGGATATATGTCGTCCCGGTGCAAAAAAAAAATTCGAGGGCGCTGCCCCCGAACCCCCGCTCGGGGGGCTCCGCCCCCCTCTAACCCCCCTGCGCGCCCGGTGCAGACGCTCAGAGACTACTACTCATGCAAAGAATATAACACATACCCAACAAAAATCCAACTCTAGTTATTTTGGCATGTATATTCAAGAGATGCAGAATAATATTGAAAATGCTTGGAGAATATCACCTGAAGTGGTGAAGGAGCATGGGGGGATAGCTAAATTTAAGACATCTATAAATAACACATGGATATAAGCAAGAAAAGACCCTAAAAATACATTTCTCAAGATGCACTATTGAATTACAATAGAAGAAGTCCAGTGGATACTAGAAGAATGTCTTGATCAATGGAAGGTGCCAGTAGTAGGAAAGAAAGGAGAAAAGGGTAAAGAACGGGCAGAAGCTACCACAACGCAGAAATCCAGTAGGCCAACAAGAAATATTAGAAAAGCAACATAGCGCAGTAAACCCATAGTCATTGGTACATCAATGAAGAAACCAAGGAAGAAAGAAACAATACCAACAGCCTCGGTGTTAGGAACGGACACCGCATAAAGAAAAAATGGGGAAGAACAGAAGAAATATGGTATCTCAACTCAGGAGACAAGGACTAGAAGTATACCATAGATCTCAAAACCCGCGCAAATAGAAAATAGGAAATCAACCATGCATATGGGAGAAAAGAGGAAGAAGATGAGGGAACAGAAGAATCCCAATGAGCTCACAATCACAGAAGATGAAGCATATTTAGTAGTTGATAAGTTGAAAGACTGAGGAGAGGAATCACTCTATGTCGTAGAATCTTAGAGAGAGGAAATCATGACAAATATAATGGAAGTTAAATCTGTCCTGGAGAGCTTACAACTCACTATCACACATCAGAAAGAACAACGCAGCAGGCGCCAACTCATGAAGAGAAGGAGACATTCCAGACAGAAATAATCGGAAGTGTGACATTCCAGATAAGTCAGAGTATGTTATAGGTAAATGAGGAAATCACGCAATGAACTTTGAAGGAGGTGGAATAGTTGGACTTGGCGTTATCCAAGATCCCAACAAAGGCATTATATAAGTTACATATGAGAGTGCCACAATAAGTGCAATCAACGGAAATGACATATGAAACACACTTGGTGACAGCCAAGGAAGAGAAGGTGGTGCTAGAGATAGTCCTCAAAGAAGTACGGATAGAACAAGAGGAAGAAAAATAACGTGTCGATAGATTGGAGAAAATACTTGAAGAAGTCTTCCAAACAATTCTGGAGAGCATACTAGCAGGAGAAATCAGTGCAGAAGAGAAGATAACGAAGATAGCATAGACAATGCAGGGATACAAGCAGAAGATAGTAGATTTGGTCTGAAATATAACACCAACCACACCTCCAAAGGTTAGATCAAAGAGGGAGCAACATGAAATAGAACAAGCAGATAGGATTTCCCTGGAAGTCAAAGAAGTTGCAGATCTTTATGATGGGACCGCTCAAATATGGACGAGCTTGGAAGAGGATAAAGGGATCCAATAGCTAGATCAGAAAGAAGAAAAGTTGAATGCTACAATCCAGGATTTGAGGCAGAGACAAAAGACAACGACCATCTCAAATAGGATTAAAAGTGCACAGGAGATGAAAAAATTGCAGGTAGAGGTAAGGGTCAAGCAAGAAGAGAAGCAGGCACGACAGGATCAGTTGGATCCACTCCAGGAGAAAGAAGAGAAGATGATAGAAGAGATAGAGATGGAAAAAAGAAATTTGGAACAGATGCACTTAGAAAGAATACAAGTGTTGAAGGAGCATGTTACAGTGTAGGTCATAGATACCTTGACAAAGAAAAGTGCGCAGGCCAAGAAGAAAATGGATGAACTAGAAAATAGGTTCCAGTAGTTGGAGACATCAATGTAGAAGAAACACATGACCTAAGTGTCTCAGGATGAGCCACAGGTTAGTGTTGGGGGCTTGTTGGAGTAGGAAGTTTTGGGAGTGAAGTGTAGTAATCGAGGAAGAATGGTCCAAAGGATACAATGCACCGAGAAATAAGGAAGACCAACATGACAGAAGGGAAAAGGAAGTAGCACACCGAGAAATAAGGAAGATTAGTGCAAATTCAAAGAAAGAATGAATACCAATCATGCGGAAGGTAGTTGGAAAGTGGACAAGTTGAGTCCACTTAGGATTATGGTTTTTGAGTCATAATGTAAGGTTTGTTACCCATTTTGTAGTATAAATAGAAGATGTATGAGGTAGATTGGGGGGTCCTTTTTTGATGTTGAAGAACCAATTTCAGAGAACTTTTGATTCTTAATTCCCAGTGCTATGGTTTGGTTAAGAGTTGTGGAGCACGATTTGTATCAGTTTTGGAGAATCATGAAGTATAAATAAGGGTTAGGTAGCAATCTATGGATCTTGGTGCAACCTTGGTTAGCCTCACCATTCATAGCTTATGATGTAATGTGCGCAATGCGGAACCGTTTGATGAAGAATAAGAAATATAAGAAGATATTTATGGATGTAGCCCAAGGGGGGTGAGCTACAGTAAAAATGGTGTATTTATGTGTGATGTGTTTAGTTTATATGCTTTATGATGAAGGAATGGTTAGATAAATGTATATGATGCGCACTAGTATGATTATGCAGAATGTATGTCATTGAATGAATAAAGTAGTAGATTTGACGAATGTTATGATATAATGCATGGTAAATTAGAAAAAAAAAAGTAAAAAGAACATCCCCAATCCCTTCCATGACTGTAGACATCTATGTCCTATAGTCACCCATAAACCATCTCGGGTGAGATTGCGCTTTACACTTTGTGTGTGGCATAGCCTTCTGGTTTACCATAAGGGTCGATGGTGAAAAGGGTTTTGTTGGAGAACTAAGGTAGAACTCGGGTCAACCCATACATCCAACAAAAACCTTTTTGGATGTTCTCAAGGAGTATTTCTACCCTATTTGAAGCTATGATGACTAGTATATGTGATGGTCGAATCTATGTTAGGAAAGAGACCAGCCAGTGCCAAAGTACAATGACATCTTCCATACCTTATGCTCAAAGATGGGATTTAGAGACTCCAAGTGACACCTTGTTCTGAATTATCACAGTGGCCTACATAGGTACATTCAAATAGAGATGGATTTCTTGGATTTCTCATCACTGGGAGATGATTATCAATATGTTTTCAAAATTGAGTACAAATTCAAGAAACAAAGTAAGTAGGAGTTCGAGTTTATAAATACTGCATGGAAAAATCATGGAAAAGGAAACCCTAACGAAGGACAATGCAACGAGATTTGATCTCAAGAAAATCAATCCAAGCAATCGACAAAGAAGGGTGATGGGAATGAACCTAGCACCTCTAACAAAAATTTCATGGCATCCTTCAATAGGCTAATTCCAAGTACAAGAAAGACATCTACTTTAGAAAGGAAAGAAGCTCACCAGGGTTCAGATTCAGTAAAGGTTTCTCCATATCTCGAGGGAAATTTATGCAATGGGGACCATTGTTTCCTAAGGGGAGAGGACCGATCTAGGTGGATCTCGGTGGCCATCCACCTTTTCCACTGAATCAATGTTTTTGAGCCTATGGTTTTGATAAACCATGATATTCACCCTTTTGATGTAGAATTTAATGAAATGCTATCTCTATTTGTTAATTACTTCCATAACATGTACATTCCTATAGTGTTAATGCACTTAATCCCATTTGAACTTTGCAGCTAATTGTTCTTGGGCTAGAGTAGTACTAGGGTGGTTGACTTCTTCAGAAGTCCTAGTGTTTTACATGCCTATGGAATTTTGTAAACGTAGACCAATTTATCCCACATCCATCATGAGAATTATTCTCCTCTCACTCTATCATATATAATCTAGATGAAGGAGGTACTTTGAGCATGAAATGGAGTGTGATGTAATGCTTATTGTGAATGAGCATAATCAAAATATCTTTCTCTTCAGAGATAAGCTACCACCATTATAGCTAGTTTGTGTTCTATAGTGTTTTTGTTATTTTATTCATTAATAGAAGTTGAGTTTCACTATATTTATGTTCTCTCTATTGTATTTTTGTGCATGTCACATTTCATTCTCAACATAATCTGGATCATCCACGTTTCTCTTTAATAATTTCTCCATAAACGACATGAAGGGGGATGACATCATGGAGATATAATCCCTATTTTCGTCATACATAGGTACAACTACTATATATCCATAATCTAGTTATTTATTACAATGAATGAGGGGATTCCAACATCCAAAAATGAGGTAAATATGAAGACAAATATCTTAGCATCCCAATGCCAACATCATATTTCACAATCATTTATGGATATGGGCATGAATATGTGGTCTCCCACTTTTAACTCTATTGTAAAATAATCAAAGAATGGTAACTTCTATGTGACTATAATATAGTAGGTTGAAGGAATGAATTGTAAATTGATTTAACTCCATAATGTGGCATGCATGCTAGTGAGATTGTCATTGTTGTAGTAGAGAGAAGAGATCTAAGGTAGCTAGCATATATGTGTAAATGTGTTAGTTGGGATAGAGATTTAAAAGGACAATTGAATCATAGGGATTAAGAGCCAAGGATATAATGATTTTTGCAATTAAAATGAGGAAACATGTTTTGCTTTCATACTAGGTATTTGTTATTTGTTGTGAGAATTATTGAGAGAAAGAGTGTGCCAAAATTGACTATGGGGTAATCAATTCACTCCATTTCCAATGAGTTAAAGTTTATATGTTCTAATTGTTTTTTGAGAAATCAATGATTTGGATAGTATTAAAATTGACAAAATCCCAAGGACAAAGTTTCATGGGAAAAGTTCCCATCATTGAAATGGAACTCTAACTTCAAACATAGTTCCTACCATATTTGGAACCAATTTTACCTAAGGGGACAGTATGATTGCTCCTTATCCAACACATGCTTGTGCAAATCACTTGAAATTGAGTTTGTAGAGGACATTGTTTTCTATGTATATTCTTTGAAGGAAAATTAGGAGTGTGTCCTCTGTGATTTATTAGTGATTTTGGGAATGTCCCTTTCCTCACTTTATTAGTGAAATTTGAAAAAATCATCAAGTTGCATTGGACATTGATAGAAAATGTGTTGATATCAGGATTTCCAACCCACACATATGGGTTTTGATGGTTTTGTCTCCAAAACTCGCTTGATAAATGCATTTTTACTACTTTTGAAACTGGGTTTTATGTTATAAGAGGTATTGTAAAAATTTGAATTGAGAGTTTAAATTAGTAAATGGGATGAACTAATTTGGCCATAATAGGAGAAGAATAATTCGGAATTAGATGAAATTTAAAGGGTATGTCTGCAGTGATGAAGGATTCAAAAGAGACATTGAGCATCACTGGCCATTTATGATTAAATTTTCCAGAAAATCCAAAATAGTGGTTTTTAAATATTTGGGTCATGCTCAATAAATGAGACTCGGAAAAAGGTGAAATTTTTATAGGGACTCCAAAAAAGAAGGAATGAAGATACCCAGTTGGGATTCTAACAAAATTCTAAAGGAGTTTGTGTGGAGATTTCCAAATAGGGAAAAATCCACTATTCTCGGGCGCTTTTGGGGGATTTTTGAAATCTTCGAAGGAAAAAGAAACCAAGTTCACCAATTGAAATAAAATTTACTTACTCAAAATTTTACATACTCATTATTCCATACAACATTGTCTTGAGGAAATTTTTCCATTTTTGCTTTGTTTGGGAGATAGTCATTTTCTGCTAAAAATTATAAGTATGAAGGAAATGCAAAAGGATAAAGTTACCAAATCTAGATTGATGTATAAGTTGGATGGAGCATCAAATATTATATCTAGGATTTTTTGTGAATTCATAATCAAGAATACTATCAGTGCCCGATATAAAAGTTTTCTTGTTTCTCACTAGATTTGTTTATAAAAGAGGTAGAAATTAGACCTTGAGATTATGGGTACCAATACCAAGTGCAGAAATGGGTGAAACTAATGATTTTGGAAAGACATAACTTTCATCTCATAAATAAGATTGAGACATAAGTATAGTCATTCGAAATATAAACCATAAGAGAACGTATTTGAAAGATCATAATTTTTATTAGGGTGTCATTGTTCAACATAAAATCAAGGTAAAGAAGGGCCTATAGCTTAATTAATGAAAATTTTACAATATGCATAATTCTAACAATAATTGTTGCATGCACATTTCTTCCAGAACTAGAAGTATAGGAAAAATAAACTTGGTTCCTATGTGAGGACTACAAATATGGAGGATTCCCAGCGATCATACATCCATGAAGATGAGATCCAAGGGTTACATATCAACACAAGAAATGCAGAGATCAAGTCCAATGGATGTAGAAGCAAGGTGTACCTGATGGAGTTTGTTGAGACTATGAGAATATTGTTGGAAGAAGTGAAAAGATATAGAGAAGAAAATGAAAGGTTGATGAGAGCTCAGGATGAGCACAATCAAGTTAACACTCAGTCACTACATATTATAAATATGTTGCAAAGACAAATCAATAAATATTCTAGCACAAAACAAATAGCTAGTGCAATATAAGTAGCAACATATAGATCTCATGATAAGAGGGATGACCATAAGGGATATAGGAAATCAAGTAGTGTTAGTAGACATCATCATTCACTAGAACACTCGATCATAAGATTACATGCACGTTCAGGGTCAGAGAGTAGCCCAAGTTCATCCCCTATCAAAAATAAAAGGAGGAGGCCCAAGTTAGATAGTTTGCAAGTATATCTCAGGAAGCTCAAGCCACCATAATTTGATGGAGATCATAGGAAGGGAGAAGATGTTGAAGACTGGCTACTAGGCATGAGAAAATATTTCCAGGTGCATAGTTACTCAGCAAACCTAGAGGAAAGGGTTTCCATATATCACCTTCAAGGGAAGGATTCCATGTGGTAGTACCAAGTTAATAGGTCAAGCATATTGATGAAAAGAGAATTTCCTAGAAATAGTGAAAGACATATTTCTGGTAGTAGTACTTCTCAAAGAATTACTATGATGAGAAGATGCAATAATTCTTTGAACTCAAGCTAGGGAAAATGACCGTGGAGGAGTATGATAAGAAATTCCTAGATATTTTGAGGTACATCAACTTCATGAGAGATGAGAAGGTGAAAATTAAGATATTCTTGAGTGGGTTTCCATCATTTTATAGAGATACAATCCAATTTTATGATCCTAGAACTTTGAAAGAATCCATGAGGAAAGCTAAGTATTTATATGAGAAGAAAAAAAGAAGGCCAACTTTCCAAAAGGCTTGGGATGATAAGAAGAGAGGCAAGATGGATAAGAGAAAGAAGGGATTCAATATTCCTTTCATAAAAAATAGCTCTCAATCATATCATCTAGGGAAGCTAGCACAAGATGAACACAAAATGAAATATTTCTTGGGGAAAAGGCCAAGACAACAACCCATAAAGTGTTAGGGATGTGAAGGAGACAAATTGTATGAGGATTGTTCTCACAAGGGAGAGAGGATGAGTGCTATGATTCATTAAGGAATTTGATACAGTGGACAACGTGGGAAAGAGCATGCCAAGGATTTAAGAATCCTTGGAAAACAAACAAACATACTACCAATCCCACATGATTGAGGTAGAAGGAAATATTGATAATAAACCCATAGATACTTTCATTGATTTTAGAGATAGTCATAGCTATATATATTCAAAAATAGTTGAAAGGTTTAAATTCAAGAGATGTAAGCATGAAAATTCTTGGTTGGTTAAGCTAGCCACTGGAACAAAGAGGAAAATCAGTGAACTTGTTAAGGATTTTACAGTGAACATGAATGCATTTACAACTAAGGAGGATTTAAACATCATACCACTAGGGTCATGTGATTGCTTAATTGGTATGGATTATATAGAAAAACATCATGTTGTCCTAGATTTATACAACTAAACTTTCACATGCCTTGATGAGGAAGGTAATTCAAGGACAGTGCAAGGTATTCCAAGAGTTATATATGTGATAAATACTTCAACATTGCAATTGAAAAGAAGTTTTAGGAAAGGGTGTCAAATATATGGAGCCCATATGGAAGATATATCAAAGGATAAGGAGCCAAGTCTCCAAGATTAGCTAGTATTGAGGGAATATGAAGATGTGTTTGGGGAGTTACTAGGATTGCAACTAGAGAGAGATATAGACTTCTCTATTGACTTAATTCCTAGAGCTACCCCATTGTCCAAAACTCGCTACAGAATGAAAACATGGGATCTGAAATATTTGCAAATGAAACTAAAATAATTGTTGAAGAAGGGGTACATATGTCCAAGTATCTCACCTTGGGGTGAACCACTACTTTTTGTGAAGAAAAAGGATGGAACTTTGAGGTTGTGTATTGACTTCAGACATCTTAATAAGGTTATTGTAAAGAACATGTACCCTCTATTATGGATTGATGATATTTTTTATGAACTAAAAGGAGTAAGGATATTTTCCAAGATCGACCTGAGGTCAAGTTACCATCAGGTGAGAATCAAATAAGAAGACACTAGTAAGACAACATTCAAGACAAGGTACAACCATTATGATTTTTTGATGGTGTCAATTGGCCTCACAAATGCAATAGCTACTTTTATGTGTTTAATGAATGGAGTGTTTAGAGATTTCCTAGATAAATTATTCATTGTCTTATTGGATGATGTTCTTATCTACTCCAGTATAGAGGAGGAGCATGAGAAAGATTTGATAACGGTGTTACAAGTGTTGAGAGAGTGTCAATTGTGTGTCAAGTGAAGAAAGTGAACTTTCTATCAAAGTAAAATCTATTATTTATGCCACATTGTTCAGACAAGGGAATATAGGTGGACCCTAAGAAGATTGATGCAATCAAAAGTTATCCAACGCCAATGAATGTTTCAGAAGTGATATCCTTTATGAGATTAGTTGTATATTATAGGAAACTCATTGAAGGTTTCTCCAAGGCCTCACATCTAATCAATTCATTGCAGAAGAAGAGCACAAAGTTTGAATGGGCTACCAAGTGTGAGGAGAGTTTCCATGAATTGAAGGAATTATTTATCATTGCACCTATTTTAAAGGTTGTATATCCAAATGAGGATTTTATTGTGTGCATAGATGCATGCAAGGAAGGGCTTGTTGGATACCTTACACAAAATGGACATGTCATATGTTATGTTTTAAGGAAGATTAAGGAGTGTGAAATAAATTTTCTACAATTACTTCGAGTTGGAGACTATAGTTCATGCCTTAAAAATGTAGAGGCGTGATCTCATGGGTAGAAAATTCAAGTTGAATATAGATCATAGTGGTCTGAAAGATTTTTTTTAGAAGCCAACACTAAATGCCAGAGATATTAAATGGTTGGAATTTCTCAATGAATATGACCTTGATTTCTAGCACATCAAGGGAAAAGAGAATAAGTCGGTTGATGCACTCAGTAGGAGGGTGCATAATATGTGTGCTATAATCATTAGCATGTATTTTTCATATTTAAAAAGTAAAATTTTGGAAACTATAGCATCAGATCAACATTATGCACAAGTTACAAAAGGATTATAGTAGGAAAATATACCACCGAAATTTAAAGAGTACAGACTAGAAGAGGATAGAATTCTCTTGTGTAGGGACAATTTTTTTTGTTCCTAAGACTCATGAATTAAGAAATATAGTTCTAAAATAGATGCACAATGCACCATATCTTGGTCATCAAAGATACCAAAAGACAATTCCAGTGGTAAGAAGCAAGTATTGTTGGCCTAGAATGAAGAAGGATGTGGTTGATTACATAGCTAGGTGCATGGAATGTCAGAAGGTATGGATGGAAAACATGCATCCAACAAGATTGTTACAAGCATTTCCCATTCCTAAATGGATATGAGAGGTACTTACAATAGATTTTATCACCAAACTTCCAAGAACAACATTAAGGAAACCTTATTCCACCATGGTAATCATGGACAAGATCACAAAGATTGCATATTTTATCCCAGTGAAAACGAACCACAAGGTAGCCAGTATTGTAGATATTTACATGAAGGAAATTTCTAGTCTAGATGGTGTGCCTAAGGAAATAATGTGAGATAAATATTCCAAGTTCACTTATAACTTTTGGAAGGGGTTGTTTAAGGTATTTGGGACTAATTTGAATTTTATTACAACATATCACTCAGAGTCAGATGGACATACAAAGAGGATTAACCAGATAATTGAAGATATGTTGGGAATGTATGTAATAGACAAGCCTTCCAAGTGGGAAGACTACCTTCATATAGTTGAGTTTTCTTACAATAATGGGCACCATGAATCATTGAATATGAGACAATTTGAAGCCTTATATGGTAGGAAATGCAACATGCCAGTAAGTTGGGACAACCCAACAGATAAAGTCATTATTGGGAAATAATTTCTAAGGGACATGGAAGAACACATGGTAAATATCACGAAGAATTTAAATGTTGCATAGGAAAACAAAAATAGTTATGCATATAAAACCAAGACATACAAATAATTCAAAGTGGGTGAGCATGTGTTTTCAATGCTAAAAGGAGATCTCTAAAATTGGGAAGTTGCCCAAAATTGGCAACAAGACACTATAGGTCATTTGAAGTTATAGAGAAGATAGGCTCAATTGCATACATTCTTGCATTTATTGCATCTATGAGAATTCATAATGTGTTTCATGTGTCTTTATTGAATATATGTGTGTCTGATCCTAACCGCGTGATTGATTGGATTGTGATCCAAGTGGAGAATGAAGGGAAATTTCGAGTGGAGCCATTGCACATCCTGGACCATAAATTCAAGGTGCTCAAGAATAAATACACCATCTTGGTAAAGGTTCAATGGACCCTCTACGATCCTAAATATGCCATGTGACAGTAGGAGGAGACCATGTGGGAGGATTACCCACAATTGTTTGCAAATTTTGAAGAAATTTGAATGTATGTTTGTATATAAGTGTGCAAGACTCCATTTTGGCAGTTGGATTTCTTGGATCGACATCTCATATACTTCTTGTACAACCTACGTTGGAGCCCTAGAAGGGAAGTGGTACAGCCTGAGGGACTGCAGTGCATAGACTGAGTACACTTTCTTAGGTTGTGCAGGTTAAGGGGAACAAGAGATTGTTGGTTGGAATTACTGCAGAAGTTGTGAAGATGTAAAAGTATCAAGTACTATGATCTAAATTGTGTACATGTATATTGATATGGTGTTGTGCACCAAGGACGATGAAAATTGTAGGAGGAGGGGAATGTAACATCTATGTTTTTAATCCCCAGTTTAGCGATGTATAATATAAATATGATGTATGGCCATGGGCTCGACTATTTAATATGTAATGGAAATAATAAAATAAATGTATAGTCGGATGCAGACAGACACGGATGGAGTCATGGGGAATAAATGTCCAAAAAAAGAGGGGGTCCAAGGGGGAATTACCCTTGTGTATTAGTCCCAACCTACTTTCTAAAATTATTATTTTGTATTAACCTTCTATTTTCTTTTTTAGTTTATCAAATCCCTAATCATTGAATACATGTAAGAGAGTTGGTGTGAAAAGTCACCTTATATAGTTATTGAGAGAATGGGGATAAGTACAATCAACATTGGGGAATGTGAGAGTGAACATGCATAGGTAAAATGGAAACTCGAATGGGAATTGTGGGAAGTTTTTACAACCAGTTTTTGATACAGCAAGAGAGGGTTGAGTGTTATAAATTGAAGAAAACCATAGTAGGGGTTTTAGGAAACTTGTTTGCATTGTAATTGCATGAAGAAGTAGTTTTTTATCTATATAGAAAATATTCATGTGTAAGAAATTACAATAGAGAAAATTGGTTGTAACTGAGAGTTTCATGTTGTAGTTGTAATTCCTTGGAGTCCCCAACAAGAGATATTCCTAGCCAACCTATGTTGGACACCTTAGGGAAGTGGGAAGGCTTGAAGGACTCTATGCAAAGAAGGGGAATCGCATTCCTTGGGTTGTGCAGGTTGAGAGGAAGAGAGTTGGTGGATTGGGATAGTTGTAGGAAAATTAGCTTGTTATGTGTTATATTGGACTATGAATGGGAAATAGAGACACTATTTCTTGTGGATTCCTAGCCCCATCTCAGGGGTGACTTGCTATTGATATTTGGAGCAGAAAGTCTATGGTTGGGTGGAACATCCATCATCTGCAACTGGTTGCACATTTTCTTAATAAGATAAGTGTTTTCGCCTGTGTTCACTATTTTTATTCATTGGTTTTAGTCATTGTGTGTTTACTCTGATTTTTGAGTGAAATAATGGCTATTGTGCATGTTTACTAAACTAGATTCATGTTTTTTAAATAATTCTATAAATGCATGGACATGTTTAGCATGCTACACATATTTAAATTAATGAGTATAAAAAATAATTGTTCGTCTTGGTAGTGGAGGTGTGACAAATATGTTTCTAGTGAAAACACTCTCATTATATTTCAATTAGATGAGTTCATTGCATGTTATGTATGAGTGATTGTTTAACACTGAACAAGAATGAAGATGTCGTGGTTGCTGTAACAATGGAATATGTCCATGAAGGAACCAAAAACTTTGTGGGGGACTTGCAAAAAATTACAACATGAAACATGATGCAGATTACAACATGGATGCAAAGAATGTCACTTGACTATGTAACTGTAGGGGAAGTGATGGAAAAGAATTGTTTCCTTCCTATGGTCATCAAAATTTTTGCAACAAAGAGAAAGAATGTGAGTAGGAGGAAGGATTGGATGTGAAAATTTAAAATGGTGCTACCGCTAAGTATGGGAATTTAACCTTTTGAAGAAAAGGAATTTGATGTAGGAGAATGCACATTTCTTTTTAATGATTTCTCCAGAAATGACATGAAGGGTGATGACATGGAGATAAATCCCTATTTCCATGACACATAGGTACAACTATTGCAGATCCATAAATTAGTTATTTATTATAACGAATGAGGGGATTCCAAAATCCAAAAATGAGGAAAATATGAAGAAAAATATCTTAGGAACTCAATGCCAACATCATCTTGCACAACGATTTGAAAATACGGGCATGAATATATGGTCTCACACTTCTAGCTCTGTTAGAAAGAAATGAAAGAATGGTAACTTGTGTGTGACTATAAGATAGTAGGTTGACCATTATTTTTTTTTTAACCATGGGAACAGCAACCTCCCAAGAGTATATCCAACAGCCCGCAAGCCAGATATACCAATAACTTGTGACTCAGCAGGGGCCGAGACGTCCCGAGGCACCACCTAAGTGAAACCTCTATCCCAGGGGTGAAGTGCGTCTACCCTCCTGGCACTTACCACAAGCAGACCAATATAAGAGCATCCCTACCAAGTCGGTTTTGAACACAGTGACCCACAACGGGCCAATATGAGCATCCCTACCCCCCGTCGGTTTTGAACCTGTGACCTCCCCAGAGATAACACATGTTCTTAACCATTAGGCCCACTCAAGTGCTCACCATTATTTCGAGGCAAGAAGAAAACAACTCAAAAGAGCATTTACATGCTTGAAGGTACGAATTGTAAATTGATTGAACGCCATAGTGCGGCCTCCATGCCAATTATATTTTCATCGTTGTAGTAGAGAGTGTAGATCTTAGGTAGCTAGTGTAGATTTGTAAACGTATTATCTAGGATAGAGATTAAAAATGCAATTTGAGTCGAAGGGTCTAAGAGCCAATGATGTAATGCTTTCTACAAATAGAATGAGAAAATGTGTTATAATTTCATAATAGGTATTTGTTTAGAGAATTGTTGAGAGAAAGAGTGTGCCAATTCACTATGGCACTCAAATTCCCCCATTTTTTTTTTTAATTTTTTAATTTTCTCTTTTTTTGGCTACTCAGAATTTCATGTGTCTTAATAGTTTTTTGAAAAATTTAGGATTTGGGTTGTTTTAAAATTAACCAAAACCCTAAGAAAAAGTTTTATGAACAAAATTCCTTGACAACAATAAAACGTTGACTTTCAACATAATTACTATGTGATTTGGGACCAATTTCCCATCGAAAAGAAGACTGAATGAGTACCCTTATATCTAAAGCTTGTGTGAATCACTTGAAATTGAGTTTGTAGCAAAAATTGTTTTGTGTGTATATTGTTTGTCGAAAAAAGACGAGTGTGTCCTCTGAGTTATTAGTGATTTTGGGAATGTCCCTTTCTTTACTTTATCAGTGAAATTTGCAAAAAATATTGTTGTGTTTGACGTCGATGAACACAATGTGTTGTTCTCAGGATTTACAACTCACATGTATGGATATTGATGGTTTTCATTTCACAAGTCGCTTGATAAATGCATTTTTAGAATTAGGTTTTATGTAACAAGGGTTGAATGAAAGCTTAGTCCCTACCCAAGCAGGATTGGAAATTGATAAAAATATTGATTTAAATCCATCAATGAACTAGGTGGAATAATACATAAATATGGTATCTATATCGACACTAGCACCAACAATACAAGCAATCAATTCTAGCATGTTCAATCTATTGGTTCAGTTGATGAAATAGGAACTTGGTGATTTAGTAGTTCCAGAAGCGGCACAGGCAGTAGTTCCAATCCCAGATGTAGATATATAAGATCGATATGGAGATCTAGTAGTTTCATCCAACATATATAGTAGAATATCCCTAGTTTTAGATAAAGTTTCATTTCGAGATAAAGATCGAGTTGCCTAGCCTTAGCCAATAATAGTGGAAGAAACAATACTCGTTCATCCCAGTAAGAGATTTATCTAGAATTTCATCATCAAAATTTATATAAACTTAAGTGACAATATCCAAGAAAGGTATTTATCTGGACTTTTATTATAAAAATTTATAAAATATTAAACTTTTTTATAAATGAAGAAACAATTAATTTTTAAGAATCTTTACTCTAACTTAACTTTATTGAAAGGTACAAACTTAACTATATGTAAAACTTGAGCAAGTCCATACATTTATATAACCAATAGAAAAAAAAATGAAGATCATAGTAACAATTCTATGGAGGTAGATAATTATACTTATCTTTGTTGTTGCTTTCTCGGTTCAGATATTATTGTTTTTCACAAAATATTATTTTGTAAATAATAAACTCATAACAAAAAAATTAAATATCAAAGTAAATCTATTATACTTTTTCACAAAAATAATAAACCC
The DNA here is from genome assembly GCA_010110895.2 of Picea sitchensis. NCBI lineage: Eukaryota > Viridiplantae > Streptophyta > Pinopsida > Pinales > Pinaceae > Picea > Picea sitchensis. Next base: position 143,230 of record SNQJ01S0002535.1, on the reverse strand, counting down.
ATAAAAAATTTAAATAGTTTGTTAATAATAAATCCATAAAAAATTTAAATATCAAAGTAAAGCTAAAATTAGGTAAACGTTAAAAAAATATGAGATTCCAAAAGTGAGTTCTCATATGATTAGACATATTAGCATGCTTCTTGTATGATTCAATATATTAACATGTAGCTTCTTGCATGAATCACAACTATCAACAATGTGTTCGTGGCATTAGAAGGAAGCGTGGACATGATACAGATTGTTCAAACCAAGGTAATATTGCGGGTTGTTCAAACCAAGGTAAAGTCGATCTGTTTACTATTTTATTTAATTTGCCTCATTCACAAATAACCATCATAAACATTCATAACTAATGTATTAACCTTACAATTGCCAAAATATACTTATGACTAATAAAAAGAACATAAATCCACTGTTTTGTTTATTTTATTTTTGTGTGGCACAAGTTACAAATCGCGATAAATAAGGTGGTTTATGTAAGCAGTATGTAGAGAGAAAAACTATAAAGATAGATTCATATTATTAAGTGAATGTGAAGTTTGATTTCTATTTAATTATTAATTAAAAATATGAGATGTGAAATGTGAAATGTGAAATTTAATGATAAAATAATATTCTTAATTGTGTTTATAAATTAAAGGTTGGGATTTTATATTATAACCCTCCAGCCTAATTAACACGAATTACCACGTATTAGTGGAGTATGGCAGGTAGGGCAGCACAATGACGGAGGACTTTTTGGTGTTCGGCATGATGGTGGGCGGCGTTTTGGCATACCCAGTGGGCGTTCATTAGCGACAGATTTGAGTGGTTGGGCTAGTCACTATTTCAATTCTATGAAAATTTTTATGATGCTTCAATTTTCCTCAAAGTTATATATTTATTTTAAAAACAATGATTGATTGGTCGATCTTAGTTGTTTAGCAATGAATATTAAACATTTTAATTATAAAACATAGATATTGTTTGAATTTTTAAACTTTGGTATTTTTCATTTTAATAAATAGGTGATATAAATTTGGGTGAAATTACAATTTTTTTTTGGTTTAAATTACATTTTCAAATACATAAATGAATTTAATGTCTGAAAATTTTAATCATTCAATTATAGAATGAATAGTTCAAATCTACTTTTCCAACCATTTATAGCTTGATTTTCATCAAAATTGATTAAAATAGTCTAAATTTTTTTTTGAAGTTTTCATGGTCATATTTTCTGATCAATTTTTATTGAAACCGGACCAAAAATTATTGGAACTCCATATTTGAGTGATTGAGACTGTATAATTAGAGTTTCCTAAGGGTTTTTCAAGGTGCTGAAACCATTTATGCATTCAAAAATGCAATTTAAATAAGAGAAAATGGTGATCTCACCAAAATCTGTTTCACAGAGTTCAAATTCAAAAAATCAAATATTTAAACAACCCCTTAAAAAATATACCCAAAACCAAAAGATAGTACATTTAGACTAAGACCGAAAGATTAAATGTTTTGCATAGGCGTGGGCTAACTATGGAGGAGTTATTTTTCCTGCAGGTTCTCCCATCGCCCACTTTTAAATTTCAAGCCAATCCAAAACTCTGATTGATTTTTTGAGCATTTGAGTTGGTTTAAAATGGAACAAAACCCTGACCAGATTACCTCAGATTACTTCTGAAAACCTGACCAGATTCAAACCCAAAAATTTACCTGAAAAATAGATATATTTTCTCCCAGTTAACCTACTCCATTTTACCCCCGGATGGGGTGCCACGCGGAGAGGGTAGAACACATGGAGCAGCACCAGGAGGGGCCATTAATGGTGGCCACCAGCCCCCATCTCCTCGCCATTTATGATGGGTACAAACCCAAACGGCCTTTACCATACGACGAGGCCTCTCACTCGTGCGAGGAGAACGACCAACCAGAGCATTAAAACCACAGCTTTAATGGCCATAGCTATCATTTTCGCCCTTATCAACAGCCTTGGAGGCTTTGGGATGATTCGGAAGGTTGCAGAGTCGAACAGAGACAACCACACAGTGGGCATTCCGACAATAATTCTATTTCTAAGCATGCCACGAGCAAGGGGGCGGCCTCGTAGAGGCGCAGGGTGGTATGCGGCCGACTCGCGAAGGAAAAGGAAAAAGAAGTTTGAGAGAGCAACGACTCTAGCGAAGAGAAGGAGACCCAGGAAGTCCAGAGGAATTGGGATGCCTCCCATGGCGTATGTCGAGGAGATTCATCTGAAGGAATCCACCCAGAATTACTCAGAGAACCTCCTCTTCACGGTTCCAAAAAATTGGGATCCCCTCGCTTGTTTCGGAACGGACGCCATGACCCCTGTTCCAAGAGCTGAACATGGTCCCAGGGGCACTCCAGCTGAGGAATTCACACCTTGCTTTGTAGAGGAAGAGACACAGGAAGGCATAGAAGAAAACATCTGTATTGCGACTGGTGAACCTCCTGAGGAAATGAAGCAGCAGAGTGGGCAGCGAGAGCACCAGGAGAAGGCCGATGCACGGATGGAAGCTCCCCCCTCCTCCATTCTGTAGAACTCGTAGGACCAGCCACCACTTCTTCACCCAGAGCACCTGAAATTAATCTTCAATGTACGCAGCATGGTGGACGACCAAATTTTCAGAGCCATCTGCATCAATCAACTCCTAGATATGCTTTACGTCGCCTACTCCAGTGCCACCCCAAGGCGACAATGCCCCACTTGCACACAGGTCTACGCTATCCCAATTAGACGAGGCAAGGAGAAAGACGACCACGAGGACAACGGCTAAGAGGTTTTCCTGTTTGTTTACTGTTAGAAACTCTTTCCTTTTGATGCAAACCAGAGCTGTAGCTCATTTAGCTTATAGCAATGATAGTGGTAGTATAGTAATGAATAGTCTAATACTAAGGTTGGCCATGCATCCTGGTTTCCTTCAGGCAGGGTGGCAGACTAACACTTTGAGTTTGGAAGCTAGCATGGAATGGTCAGTTGTCTCGGTTTCCTTTCCAAGCGGGACAATTGGCACTTCAATAGAACTATGCAATTTTGCAATATTAATATAATAGGACCTGCCTTTTTTATTTAAAAAAAAAAAAAACTTACTCCATTTTACATATTGAACTATACTATCCAAAATAACTTTCAATCCAATGATACACATTCATATACAGGCACATATTTGCTCCCAATTAACCTACTCCAGTTTGCCTGTGCTTCCCCTTTTGTTGGGTCTGGGGGTGTTTTCTCTGTGGGTGGAGCTCGCGATGCTTCAAAGCCTACTGGTTGTTGCTGGAGTATCCCATATTGATTACTTGTGGTTGGTTCTTTGACGGTTTGGGCTACTGGTCACTTTCCTCCTTGTCTTCGCTTTCCTGTTGCTGGTATGAATCCCTCTTTGTTTGTGTTTGCTTCTCGGTTCCCCTCCTTGCTAGGTGTGTTAAGAGGACAGTCCCTAAAGAGGTGCCCGTGCTCATGGCATTTTCAGCATCTAAACGGGATGTGTTCATAATCAATGGTTTGCATCCAGTCCTCATCCTGGTACTCCATAGCTATAGACCTTGGTAGTGGCTTTGCAATGTTCAGATAGACACATATCCGAGCATAAGAGGTATACCTTCGTTGCTTGGTGGCTTCTGAAGATTTCACATACACTCCTATTGTGTTTCCTATGCCCGTCAGGACCTCTTCCAGTGAAAACTCTTGCGGCAGGGAGTATAAGCGCAACCAAACTAGGGCATGGGCGAAGTCCTCCAGTTCAGGGCTAAATTTCTCTGTCCAAAATCTCAGAAAAAGACCTGCTGAGTGGAAGAAATATGGTCTGTCGTCAAAGATCCAATTCCGATCTTCTAGGTTATGGAGGATTATGGTAAAGAAACCCTTGGAGCCCAGCTGCAGATCGAAGTGACCTTTCGGCTTCCGCCATTGATATATCCATTTTACCAATTCCTTTTCAGATGGCCACAGACCTAAAAAAATTTCGATTAGGGCGTAGTCTCTCATGTATTGCTTCTGTTCTTCAACCTGGGGTGTGCTGACAATGTATTTTGGGGCTTGTGGTGCTTGCGGAATGCATTTCCCTGGTACCCAAGGTCGGGTCATGCTTGCAGCTGGTGTGGTGGGTATGGCTTTCCCTAACTCTATGTCCATATCGCGATCTTTGAAAGTCCCCTCAGAGATGAGTTGTGAGCGTAGGTCTGGGGGGTTCGAAAGTTGGGCGCTTAGAGCCACCTCCATTGCTTCCTTAAGCTTTTGTGGCGCTGTATGAAGGGCCTCTCGACCCTTCGGCACTTGGGAGCATTATGCCCCTGCAAAGAGACAAAGTACACCAGAGCAGAAGTTACCCTAACCCTAACAGTCCGTTCATCACTTCGAAAAATAGATATGTTTGCTCCCAATTGACCTACTCCATTTTACACATTTTACATATTGAACTATGCTATCTAAAATAACTTTCAATCAATGATACACATTCATATACAGTACATTCAATTTGTAACCCAAACATGATACACATTCATATACAGCACATTCAATACTTTGTAACCCAAACATAACACAGACTTTATAACTAAGTGCTTATTCACTGCAATTAACCTGCAATTCAGCTTTCCGTGGGTTGAAGTGAATTTTAGTTGATAGGCAAGTGAGGTTCCCTCGTGTTGAAGTGACGCTAAGCGCAGATTTACAAATAATCTAAGTAGTTGATTTTTATAGTAAGTCAGTAAGTACAGTTGGAGTTTGCGTGCGTGGATAATTGGATTGCGAATACCACGTAACGGTCGGCAGAATTGCCGGTGTGATTGTTCTTAATGAAGCAATGATATGACTTAACATCCGACTATTGACATTTCACAATTACACTGTAAATCGTAAATAATATGTACTATATTTTTTTATTGGAGAGCAATTTTTTTTTCGAGTTGAGTTATTTTTCTGGTAAGTTTTTGGGTTGTTCGTTTTTAAATTTCAAGTTAATTCAGAATTTTTTTTTTTTTTGACTATCTAAATTAATTTAAAATGAAATAAACTCTGGATAAGATTTTGAAATATATAAAACTTTAATATATGTGAAACTCAAACAACTCCTCAACTCCTGAAAATCTGAACCTACTTTTTTATTCATAAAATTACGGATGGATAATGCATAATGATCCTACTCCTGTTTTATTCATAAAATTATCTATGTATAATGCATCTGAAATCGACTTTATTACGTCTTCTGATACCTTTTGACAATGGGCAGATTTAATAGGGGTTTAGTGCTTAATAAGTTTTCTATGGACAAGATTAAATATGGCTGGAATATTCTTAGTAATCACACAAAATAAATGGCTGTGATTTCAATCATTAACTTCTTAGCTATTATAAAGACATCAGTTTATGTGTTTACTTTTTTACATTTACCTAATCATATTTAAAAATTACTTTGATAACTAACTGATTGCCAAGTAAGTGATTAACAGAAATTAACATATTAACACCAGATAAATGAAGCCCAACAATTTATTTGTTAATAGATAATAAAATTTAATATATTCTTTTAAAGATTCATTTCATCTTCTAAACCTTTCCGCGTTCACCAGCAGCTATTTTGCTGCTGTGCTAGTTATTACTTACAATCACGTTATCATGAAATCATAAATAGGAACGGCTGCATCAGAAAAATGTGCCCTGGGTTCTACAGTGCAGCATTGCCTGCTTGAGCTTGATTTCAGCAAATATACATTCTGAAAATGTCAAAAACTGCACCAAAGTGAAATACAATCCTTGATCCGAGAAACGTGTGTATTTTTGTTGTGATATTATATTCATTGAAGACTCTTTGCATTCTCTATACACAATCGTTTCTGTTCTTACCCTCTCAGCACACAGAGTAAACCATCTGAGGAATTATTTTTTATGGCATTGACTTGTTTCCTCTTCCTAATCCATAAGGAGATGTTTCTTCAGACTACGGATTACGGAAAGGCCATTGACATGCTATTAGTGCGTACTAAGTTAATACAGAGATGTTTGATTGCGCTGAAAGGAATGACTAATTTGCTGGCAGTTGGTGTCTATTCTATAAATTAGCATACCCTCCAACTCAATCCTAGCTGTTATAGTTTACCCAACGGTCCCATGCTCCAGGTGATCATATATTCCGCCAGGGCAGCTAAACCACATATCAATTCTCTGATATTGTGAAGTTTAGTGGTTGAAGGGGCAGAATATACCCAGGGGGATCATGGGTTTTAATGGTACTCTTGTGATGGGACAGCAGCAGCAGGTTCGGCAGTCAGAGAGGCTTCTGGAGAATGTATGGGCTAGCATCGTCGGAGAAGTCCGATCTGATGAAGATTCGGCGGGGTCTCACATGAGTTCAGGTCATAATGATAAAGTATCCCATCGAAATGGAACCGTGGTAAACAAGTCTCTCTGCGTTCAGGAGGCCCTGGGAGTGATGGGCTCAATGAAGTCCCTTCATGAAGCAAACAGTAGCACTGGAGAGAAGAAGTCCCAGATCAGATGGAACCTCGGCGCAATTGAAGACGCCATCGACGTGAAATATGACTCTGATGATATTGCTGAAGCTGTAATTACTACGCATGATTTCAACAAGTTTTTGGAAAGGCTTCCGAGCCTTAGACGATGGTTGAGCTTGGAATCCGAAGCTCTCAACTCTCTACCAAATGAGGCGGACTCGCAGAGTTCTTTGGAATGCGATTGCAAGAAAGAAGACGCCAGTGAAAGGCGTTCCCGAGCCCACGAAGCAGCTGCTGCGCCGCCAAAGTTGCGAAAAGAGAGAGACGCAGCTTCCCACCCTGAAAAGCACTACAGAGGGGTGCGCAGGCGCCCGTGGGGGAAATTCGCAGCAGAAATCAGAGATTCGTCTCGACAAGGAGCTCGGATGTGGCTCGGAACGTTCGAGACGGCAGAAGAAGCGGCCTTGGCTTATGACAAAGCCGCTCTCAAGATGAGAGGACCTCGTACCTTTCTCAATTTCCCTCTTCACGTGGTGGACGAGGCCCTCGCCCGAGAACTCAAAACCAGCTATATGAGCTTCCCGGCTTTCAACGCCCTTAACGGATTAGACGATGGCACATTAATGTGCAGGAAAAGGCCCGGTGGATTCCTTTCAGAAACTTTTCAACTACCTCAGAAACAAATAAATTCGCAAATCCGACTGTGCAGATCGGATGAGGATCACATATTATCCGTCTCTGATCAGTTTTCCGCAGATTCACAAGGGATGGTCGACATCCAAGATCGTCTTGAAACGGGTTTTGAACAATGGCTGCTGGATGCAACAGACAGCTCCATGTCTTCCCTGGATTTTCCTCCAATCTGTTGAATGAACGAAGGCCAAAGGCCATAGACAGCAGTTGCTTATTTTGGAAGGCAACCGGTGCCAAAGGGTTTCTGCGCAAATCCAAATCAAATCAAAGTATGGAAAGTTCGCTTATGGAGAACGTCTCCGAAGGAGGACGATCATGTGCTGTCACGATTCGGGCACACCCGGAATGAGTAAAATTAATCACCTTTTAATCTAAAATTTTAATTTGATGGCTAACAATTAAAGATGTTGAAATACCTTTTAACATTTACCTAATCATATTAAGATATTACTATAGCACTATATGATTGTCACGTTTAAATGATTAAACTTTGGATTTACCACGCTGGCTGTGCTGGTTGTAGACGATCATTTTCTGATTGTGTGTTTCATTTTCTCGCTGTGCATTTCATTTTTTGCTGTCCTCGACTTTCGACGTTCATCAGCCTTAGACTTTCGATTTTGAGTGGCTATGCTCTTATTTATCTACTTGGAAATACTTGATCTGAAAATTTGTATTTTTATTTATCTATTTTGTTTTCAAATCCCCAAACTTAAAAACATTATACATATATTATTATTTTATGAAACCTATGAAACCTAAAAAGTATTGGATATTTAGATTAAATGGAATCATGTTAAAATATTTTTGGTTATGATAGTGTTAACTGAGTGGGTTTAATGGTTAAGAATATATGTTTCCTCTTAAAAGATTACAAATTCAAATCTAAAAAAATAGAATATAATCAAATTGTTAACATGAATATAATAATATTAACTAAACTTAAAATTAAATTATTTATTAATAAATTTATATTTTCTGAAAATAAAATAATTATATTTATATAAATATTTTATTAAATAAATTTAAGAATTAAAAATATATTTTCTTAAAAATATATATTTAAAAAAAAAAATATGTATAAGAATTTGGTATTCAATTCAATCTCACTATTATTGATTATATATTTTAATGTATTAAATTTTTAATTTTTAATAATAATTTATAATAAAAAAATATTATAATTATATTTTTTCATAAGAATAATATGAATTTGTAAAGTAGATATTATAAAAAGTATTGTATAATTATAATTTTTCATAAGAATAATATTAATTTGTAAAGTAGATCTTATAAAAAGTATTGTATTGTTGAGATCGTGTGGAGTTTCACCGATAATTACAAATTACCAATGTTCAAACTCTCAATCTTGTTTGTGGATTCCAAAAAAGCATGCCAACCTAATAACTAGTCAAACATACTCACATGCCTAACAACATTAATTAACCATCCAAACATCTTTTTTTTTTTTTTTTTGGGTTCGTTTCAAAG
>SNQJ01S0002535.1:69092-112840 GCA_010110895.2 Picea sitchensis | reverse complement strand
AAATTATGCCTTCTTCACACAATATCCCACACACAGAAATTGTCCCTTCTCCACAATAGCACAAACAATAACACCACTGAAACTATCCTTTCCTGCTATTTTCAATTTCTTTATTATTTAAAAAAGACTCCCAGAACTCCAAAGCCGAAATGGTAACGCACTAAATTTTTCTGTAATTTAAGAATAAAGCTCACCCTCGTGGCAGCTTCCTCACCCCAACGCAGCCTCCTTCACCAACGCAACGCTTCCTTCACCAACGCGGCCTCCTTCACCAGATCCCGTTTTTCGGCTTTTGCACTAGACGGCTTCTGCAATCGGGGGTTTTCTTGGCAGCAGACAACAGATTTGACAACACCTCCAGTCGAGCACGCACAACAATTTGATTTGAGCCTTCAGCCGAGACCACGCACAACAATTTGATTTGAGCCGGCAGCAGACAACAATACACTTGAAAGCATTCAACGGACAACCCAATATCAACGCTGCTCTGATACCATGAAGAGAGCAGGAAGAACAAAACACGAAATTGTACAACAGAGAGAACGGAACATATACACAACTGAATTCAAACTCAGACTGATGTTGAACATGTTAGATACACATGAATTTATAGAAAAATTACAAGCTGCGGGATTGTCTCGAACCCTCCAGAGCTTCCCGCGATTTCTAGAATTCTATTGATATTTTTCTGCAGTCCGCCGTCTTTGCCAACTACCACAATTAATTCTCAGCTTCTAGATGTCTTCCTACGGCCACTAATAAACATTACAGGTTAATCTCTGTTTTAACAGAATGTCCTCTTCAATGTCAAATCTCTTAAAAAGCTCATTACTGAGACACCGCGATCATCATCGATAATCGTCCTATTGAGTATGGATGTACCCTTCATAATAACATCTCTGGTATCAAAATCGGTCTCCCCCACACTGCTCTGGTACTGAAAACTAAATTTTGTTATTGGACAACCCTCTATAGCCAAAATTTTGATAGATTTCAATGCCGCAAGTCCTTCTGGTAGGACGTGCACTGCCGATTCATATATTACTAACCTTTCCAAATGAGTGAAGTTTTCAATAGGTGCATCAATGCGCTTTAAATTGTCTCACCCGAACAGAATCAACTCTTTTAATGGAGTCCATCCGTTCACAGAAAGTGATACCTCTTTCAAACCTCGGTTCCCTATTCTCAATTGTTCCAAACTGTCTGGTAGTTCTAATTCCATTAAAACAACACTAGTATCCAGGGTTGGAATTTCAAATTTATCTTACCTCTCAAGTGAATATTTGATGACGGTTATTTGATTTTATTACCTGTCATTTTACTTGTTATATTGATCTGTAAGTGTCAATTTTTTTTAAATTATTATATGTAAATTTCATTTTCATTATTTTTTTTATTAATATATGTAAATTTCATTATGTGCAATATCTCTATCACTGAAAAATATACAGTGTAACAATTCTCCAACTTATTTATTGGTTATATGGGTTAAATTTTGATAAATAATAATAAATTATTTTTGATTCATGAAATAAATAAAATTAACTAATCTACAAAATTACATTATAAAAACTAAAAAGTTACACAAAAATCACAACCTTTCCACAAAAATTAACTAATGTAAAAACTTTTCAGCCATAATAACCTTTCCACTCATAATAACCATAGTAGAGTATTCATATTAACAATAACAATATTAGAATATTAAGATTAATGATTACCATAACAAAAGCATCAAGTGAATGCAAAATTCTCCAAAAATAAAAAGGATTCTCCAATATTTTACTGATTAGCTCTTTTAGTTTGAATAAAGACTGTAAAAATAACAACAATAATAATGGGAGAGAGTGGAACTTGCAACTCTTTAAGGTTTGTGAGTCCAGATAGCAAATATGGAACGCTACCGCTTAGGTTGTTGTTGTGTAGATATCTAAATAAAAAGTAAAAAGTAAACTGGCTGTAAATTATTTGTACAAAATGAGTGTAAAACTCAATTCTGTTAAAATACAACGCTAACAATCTGNGATTTTGACGGCTTAGATGCCCCTGAGTCGCGGTTTCTCAAGCCACAGGTTAATCGCAGGTCCTGCACAAATTAACAAACAAAAAAAAAAAAATTTTATGAGGCATGAGAAGTATTATCGGCGAGTAAAACACATATTCCATCTTTCCTGCTTCTTTGTTCCATCTTCGGTACCTGCAAAAGAGTGTTGGTGACGATCCCATCTAGTGGCCTGTGGCATCTGATACCATGTAGAGTTTCTGAGGTACCATCACATAAGATCTAGCTAAAAATCAAACATACACAACTTGCAAATGGTGTGAAGAGAAGACAAAAAATGGAGGAAAGAATAAAAGAATTTATATTATCTCTATTCCACACTCAAAGAGTGAATGATTTACAATAGATATAGGCTGCATGAGTAACTAATGCACCATAGTATTTATATAGAGAGATCTAGACACTGGAGTGAACTGCTACCTAGTCCTAGTTAACTGATCCATGCAATCATTAGTTAACTGAGTCACACGTGTGGAAGTGAGAGAAACACATGCAACTACTAGTGATAAAACCAGGGTTTCCATGCATGAGTGAATTCCACTAGTCTAATTGGGTGTAACTGACTCTGAACTGAAGAGAAGCACCCTATATTGTAGGGGAATATTTTCTAGAGAGAATATTCTCATGTAAGGAAGCATTCTCAACACTGGACTATCAAACTTGGGAAAATACTTCTAGGTGAATGTGTAATATCTCCAACGAGTTATCTTTTGTCTTCACTATCTCTCTAGTGACCAAAATGATCCATCCTAAATTTAGATTCTATTTTGAGACCTTTTTATGGAGTCATGTCATGTGTATATGTTATCTCTAGTTATAGGCATGATATAAGTCATTACTTAAAATAGATCTATAAAAAAAATATATAGAGTCTACCTAAAGACCCTCCTATAGACTCTCTAGCAATGTCATTCTCCAGTGAGTGGTTGTTCCCCTTTGCTATTTGGTATTGTATTCTTAATTTGATGCGCTATCAATCATTTTTATTGTCAAATTGGACTTTGGTTCCAATCAATCCTCCACAATGAATGGCGAAACTTCCTTCCATATCCTACATTAACAACACTTTAATTTCAAGGGACATGCCTTATATTTGTTCCCATAGTATCCTTACGTTTGTGTCTTGTCAAGCCTTTTCATTATGTTTGCTTCTCTTCATTGTCATTTTTTTCCTAGTGCTTTTTTATTTTCTCCTCCCTTCTCCCACTTAGCTCTGATGTCAACCTCTCATTGTATTCCTCAAGTCTATTTCCATGGATTGTTATGCATATTGTGTATCCACCTTAGGAGACTTGAGAGAGGTCCATTTGTGTGTCGTTGCTTGCTTAATACCAATGTGTCTTGTTTGTCTTAGCAATATGAACCCTAGAAGATGCAAAGGGAGTCCAAGTTCTTTGATGTTGATAAGACAAAGGAACCTTTGTATATCAAAGAAACCAAGCATATCCTCAACTAGTGGTAGCAGTGGCGATGAAGGTGAGGGTAGCTATTTTCATGGCATTGCTAATTTTTATTAGAAATTCACCAAAAAATTTATGGAGTATGAGTATGGATTATAAAATGCATAAAAATGTTTTATTATAACATTGGAATCCAATAAATATTTTATAACAACAATATAATTTTTTTTATACTTTAAAACAAGTGTTTTATTGCAAAAGCAATTAATTATTTGGTTTTCACATTCTTAACTTTTTTAGTATGTACCAATTTATATACAATGATATTTTTTCCCCTTTTTAACAATTTTTTTTAGTAATAAAGATTTTTGTTTATTTTTTTTAATAATGATAAAAAATAAAAAAAAATTGAGAATTCCAAAGTCCATATTACATCAACACTATACATATTATTACATTTTCCTAACCTACTCACCTATTACTACATTTTCCCAACCTACTCACCTACTAAACATCATCTCTATGGTGTTTGAACAAAAATCTATTATCTCTATGGTGTTTGAACAAAAATCTATTATTCCATGTGCACAACAGAAATCATAAGGTGTAACAAACTTGTTTGGATTCCTTACATAGCCATTACTTTCATAAAGTCCTTTCCAATCAAGATGATCTATTTATTATACCAAGATGAATGGAAATATTATGTATTTGAAACCTTGGGCATCCTTTTGTCCCTTTCACAAGATAGGAGGGGTATTACAAACCCATTTGGCGAATTCCTATTTGATGTGGGAAGCTTTATGTAACTAAGTTATAACTTTATAGGGGAAATTTATATTATATTTAGTTTGACAAGCACGGAATAAAAATAAGTGTACTTTTCAAAGGATCCAGTAATGTTTTATCTCGTAGTTGTTTGGCTGTCATGTTTGGTGGGCATTTTGTGATTTTTTTATTGCTTCATGGATTAGGTAAATGATGGTGATGGAATTGTTCATTGCCGGTTATGATTGAATCAAGTCATTAGAAAAAGGCGTGTTAACGTGTGTTTGAAGTTAATAAAAGAAAATAGAAAAATATGTTAAAAAAAACATTTGAATTTTAGATTAAGTTTATATTTAAATTATAGATTAAATATATATTTAAATATTGAATAATAAAAAAAATTATATATTTTTATATTAATGTTTTTTTTTGAAAATTTGAAATAATTATTTATAATTTAAAAATAATATTTTTTTAATCATAAAAAAATAATTAATATAGATTATTTTAAATGTTAATATTTTAATGAAAGTTTATGATGAGGTATTTAGTATATAATTATAAGTTGCATGATTTAAAGAAAGACTCTCTGTCACAATTTCAAATGGTAGTAAAAGTCACTCAATGTTAAAGTTTCATTTTAGAAATAGATAAAAACCTAAAACGTGATGGAAATAATTTGAGAGTTTAAAAGATGAAAATAGTTTTCTTTTAAAATGCATAATCATTAAAGTTATATTTTATTTTCAAAATATTTATAATATCACTATATTATCATATTATTTTTATTTTCAAAATATTTATCACACTATTAATCTTCCTAACATCTTAATTCAACAAAAGTATGGTGATTTTGGAAAGTTTCTCTTAATGTTTTTCGAGCACAGAAATAAAATTTTAAAAAATCACAAGTAATCACTTACCCTCTTAAGGTTTGATAGACCAATTCAATCTTAATGGATGTTAATAATCATTATCATCAATATGTTAATTCATTAAAACTAAAATGATTTCAACCATCTTATTTTTAAATTATTAGATCTTAAAATAAAATATTTTTTAATTCAAATTTTATAGAATAATATTTTATCTTACAAAGAGTAAAATCACCTTCTTCATTATCGAGTAATATGACCTTCTTCGTTATCATTAACAAGAGAGGAATTCAGAGGCGACAGGTGCGGGGGGAGTCGCTTTCAACTCTGAAGGGAACAAGATATTGGAATTATCATGGGGACTTGGGGGAATTTCAAGTCAAATTCAAGAGTTACATCATCATTGTTAACATGCATTATATATTTTAATGAAGTATAGTTGCTCACCCGTATTATGCATTTCATTGAAGTTTGAAGATGTTTAAAGTATAACTAAAATTATTACATATGATTTCTATTTTTGGTTTCATCATTTATGTTGTGAAACCATTTTTTTGAACTTTTCACCTATTGGTTACAAAACTAGTCCCGAACAAACTAGTCCCGAACAAAAGAGGTTTCATTCCAACCCTTGGAAAATAATCTAAAGAAGAAGAACGATTTTTGGATAATTGATGAGAACATATTTTATATGGTTCGAACCAAAGATGAAAATAACATTGCCAAAAAATTGGAAGATAATATCTATATTTTTTCACTAAAAGATGAGTACCCTTTATATCTATAATAAATCTTTCTCCATTTCTTACATAGTGAATGTTACAATCCTTCAACGATCAGATACTTTTTAGTGAATTTCAACGAGAAAACATAATTTTTATTTTTATTTTTCGATGAAAATGAGTTCGTTGAGGGAAAGATCCATGAAACAACAATTGTGAATGATAGGATCGTTTAAGAAGGGAAACTAAACGGATTTTCATTCATAGACATAATGATTCCATAGGAACATGAAGAATCTTGTGTTTATTTTCGGGATGACAATAATCAATATTTGTAAATTCTCATAACTATTTTGATATTCATAGAGAATAGATTGTTATGGGTGCAAGGAGGGAGCATCTTGGATCCAACGACGAAAGGTTTGAACCAAAATTTTCGGATGAATAAAATAGGGTATTCATGTACCTAGTACTAAGTTTGAATGCGGGAATTTATCCTCCAAGAAGGGAAATATTGAATGGATGGACTGGAAACTCTTTGATTCATTCATCCCTTCCACATAATATTTTGACCATATAGAGAACAAAACTTCTAGGACCATTGTTAGTTCTTCTAGCACCAATTCAGAATAGGAACTCTTCTTGCGATCAACTAATGGATTTGGATCACAATTCATGAATAAAACAATTGAATGATTTTGTTGACATATTTGACCAATTAAATGTTTTACAGTTAGGCAACTGAATTGATCATTGGAACTTAAATGTTCCATTGGTTCGGAGGAATTTGATCCATCCAAATAATGATAATGAGAAATTGCTAAAGATCTTCTTGAAAAAAAAGTGGATATAAAAATCATTGTTTCCAAGAGCTATCTTCTTTTCCATATATATGAAACTCATCCATTTTGAAACCTCAGTTATAGCCCTTGTTCATGAGAATAACCTCTTAATTTATGAGATAATACATGGTGTGATCTAGTAGGGACAAGATAGGAAAAAAGGCATATGTCTGGATATCAAGATTCTATCTTTTATTAAACAGATTTACTACCCAAGGATCTTGTTTTTCATGAGTGTTATCACTCTGAGAAAATCACAAAGGTAACCACAAACCAACTTGAAGCTGGAAGCTAGCCCTTCCAACCCAGAGAGGGCTCTCTCTTTCAAATCAAACACTGAAATGATTGATTTGGTTTTAACTTAAAGGCTAGATCTCTAGAAAAAAATAGGGTTTATAGAGTTGGTGGAAAAACAAATGAAACGTCAATTGGGCAATGGAGTCATAGGTCAGAGATCAACAAACTATTGGACATTGGTGGTTTGGAAAATGGATTATCAGATAAAATATAGAAAACACTTCTTTATACCAATTAGATGTAGTTGTAGTAGAATTAATAGAAAGAAGACACTAATCCATTAGGGCATCTATCAAGGATGAATCCCAAGATGATTATAGGAGAAAGATAAATAAAAATGTATATGCAACAAAGCATCATATTCAGATGAATTCATGTACACATATTTCACCTTAACATGTAGAAGAAAACATAGAACATGAATAGATTCAACAATGGGATCTCATACACAAAGAAAGAACAAGGATAAAAACCTAATAATCTCATGTATCTCTGATGTCAAGTTCCAGGTACTTATGGTCTCAAAATTTATTAATCTCAGAAAAACTTACAATATGCAATTAATAACACTTTCTCACTCACTCGCCAAACCTAAGTTTATGAAGGATCCCAAAATATATAGAAAATACATCTTCTATCCTCAAAAATTCGAGTTCAACTGCCTATTTAAGTTTAAGATACGGTTACAAGATATGTTGGTAATAAAATCGGAACTAATTGTTGAAAGGAAGGAGTTAAACTTGATTCATTAATTACATCATGAAAACTTGACAAAAACAAATATTGAGTCCCTAATATTATGATCTTCGATCTTGGTATTCGTTGGAGATAGATTTACATCTTTGTTGACCTATCCATGTCGATCTGGACACCTTACTGATACTCTGTCATAGTTGCACAACAAGGTCATTACGCAACAAGAACCTACAACAAAAACGCAACAAACTTGCGCAACAAAACCCTCTTTTTACATTTTGTCCATTCTTTTTTAATTCAGATGAGAGATGATGATGTCTAATGGTGATTGTGGCCTCATGATAATGATCAGATGCTATAAAACTCCTTGTACCTCTTTCAAGATGACACTTACTTCTTTAAGGCCTCAAACCCTAATACTTGTCAAACTGTAAACATCTTACTCAAATTACCTCTCAATGATAAATATGCTTAGGTTGTTGCATTTATAGTGGCTATGTCCTTTTCATCCCTTTGATTATTATTTGGGTTAAAACTAACAACAAAAACCCTTTTTTTGTTGCTCAAAAAACAAGATTGTCATAGTTGCGCAGCAAGGTTGTTGTGCAATTGTAAATTATGTATTTATAGTTTATGACCCCAAACAAAACTCCAAATTATGTATGGTAAAAATATGATGTAATCATCTATAATAAATCTCCTTTGATCAAAAAGAGTTGTGCACATGCGTGTGATTTTCAAATTTCTAGGGCATCTCAATAATTAGGGTTTTGATGCATATAATTGGCAAAAATGAAAAATAGCAAAAAATGGTGAATCCAACTCTAGAAGTTCAAATCTCTACTACTTTAGCAAGCAAATCAATCTTGTCTTTCCCTCCAATCTCCACTTGCTGCAAGTTTTGCTTCAGAGTCCTATTCTCTTTCCTCAAAGTCATATTTTTTTGATATATGTTCTTCAATTGCTTATGTAGTGGTAGGTTTCTTCCCACTATGAATATAACATTGTCTATTGCATGCTCACAATCATCTAAAAGTTCTATAAATTTCATATTTTCTATTCTATTCTCCTCCCTTAGCTGGATCATCACATCTTGTGTTTCTCTCAGTTGTTTTCTTAGTTTATTGAAAGTATGTTGACCCTCGCCATGGGTAGTCTTCTTCTTTTCTATTTCTGTTGGCTGGCTCTTTGCTGGAGTTTCTTCTTGAGACTACAATTTTCTGGTTGAGGATCTTGTCAAAGGAACACTGGGCTTAGGGATTTCTTTCACCTCTAGAATTTTCTCCACTACCTTCCCTTTACCCTTTGTTTTGGAACCTGTTGGAGTTGGTAGCATTTCTTTTGTACCTATCACCGGGGTATCTTTCTTGAAAATGTCTTCTAGGGCTCTCTTCTTCATTTCTCTATTCTCATGTTGCAGTTGTGCTATGACAAAATGAGCCTTCCTCAATTGTTCTTTCAAATCCACGATCGTCATGTCTTTGTCATCTAATGGAGTTGGTTCTGCAATGGCCTTTGGAGCTTCATTAGGTTCTTGAGATGCATGCATGGTAGGAATTTGTTTTGTTGCAGACCTAGTAAGTGGTTTACTAGGAGTTTCAACCACTTCTAAAGAGAATTGGAGCTTTTTCCATTTATTTTTTGCTTGTTGGCTTACTGTAGGTTCTTCAATTTCTCTTGTCCTTTTCTTGAAATAACTCTGAGGGACATATGTGATAGGTTTTGCTACAGATAAAGGGGTATATTTCCTAATTTAGGGACTGCTGAAAGAATCTGTTGCTATCCTTGATGAAGTTAAGAAGGATTCCTAAGTTAAATTCATCTTTTTGAGCTCTTCTAACACCAACGATTTTATCAATGAAAAATGGAAAAGGTTGGACTCAACCTGTTCTTTCCTTTCTTGTACTCGGTCATCCATATTCTCTAGGCTTCTATAGAGTAAATACGACGAGTTCAAGGGTTCCCTTCCAGTGAAATGCATCAAAATTATGATGTGGTATTGGTCAACCCTACCGAAACTCCCTTCATAGGTGGAAAATCTATAAATTAATCTCAATAACCTGCTATAATTCTATGATAACAATTATCTGGGTGTTCTAGCTCCAAAGTCTGTGTCTCTAAACTTAGTCTTCAAAAATTCATGATAAAAATCTAGATCTAGTTGGATACCTTTAAACCATTGCTTTCCACGAGCATGAATTTATGTTATAGCAACAATGGTGTTTTCAGAAACTTGAAATTGAATGTTGCCAACATTAGCTCCAATCCCATCAAAAATCAAATCAAACTCCTTGGTGACCTGCATGTTGTATCCTTGACGTTTTTCACAAAATCTAATACACCTGACTTGCTCAAAAGCAACCCTGGATGTTGGATCTACATTGACAAGTTTCAAATCTTGAGGTTCGAATCTGACAATGTCACCTCCCTTGGTAGTCTTCTTTTTGCCTTATGGATTCGTCATGATGCTAGTGTATGTTGGTTTGCTTGTGAGACTGATATGAAAGGATCGTTTGCAGGATGAAAATGCAACACAAGCAGATGCACAACGAAAGTGAAAAGCTAGGGTTTGTGAAAGAAAAGGTTATGGCTCCGCGTTTTAGGGAAAAAACTAGATCCTTGAGTTCATAAGAAAGGTATTCCTATTGAACATCAACCAAGAACCTGAAACCAACAGTTAGGGGGTGAAAGCGGGAAAGAAGGAGGTGCGCAATGAAATTGTGCAGCGCTTGAAACACATCGACCCCTGCAGTCTGTGCGCAATGAGATTGAATGAAGGATTGTGATTTGCAGAAAGGAAGAATGGTGATTGGAAGTCTTGTTACATGGAAAAAAATGATTTTTTAATTCCCAACACGATTTGAATCGCCTTTAATGCCAATGATTTCCCTGTTGTACCTTTTTACCAATTTGCAAACATTAGGAGGTTGCATGGAAAATGGCACAATGCCTAACCATTTCATGATGTCACATGCCACAAATGGATCTGTCTTCATGAGATTTGTTGTACATAACAAGACTAACTCTAACTGACTCTCATTGACTCACATGGCCCCTCATCATGACCCTTTGATGAAATGACAATCCACGTCCCTTTAGGACAAATTGGACACCAAAGACAACATAACTTATTTGACATGACTCAAACTTTATTATAAGACCCTATTCAAGCATAAAACCCACTAACTCAAAAACTCATTTTCACCTAAAAAGAATGCCATGATATTTTTAAGACCAAGGCATGACTTTACCATACAACACACATTTTTCTCAACTCAGTCTCTAACAACCTATTTTTAGGACACTAACACTTACTCCAATGGGGATGGAATCCTCCATGTGAGGTGCCAAAGAACATAATGCCATGTGCCTATCCATTGGGTTTTTATTAACTCGAAAAGATGACTCAAAAACTGACTTTTTACAAATGATCATGACTTTAAAAACTGAATTGAATAGAAAACACATTGACAACATCCCTCAAAACCTTAGGGACTTTTCTTCGAGCTTGAAATTATGTTGGATGTTGTCCAAACCTCCAATGCTTGAAAAAAAAGACATGGATATGTACAATGAAGTTGAAAATCATATTTCTTCAAGTAAAATAATGTTTGAGAAACCTACCATTGATAGGCCCTCCACTGATGTAGTCTGCATTGCGTTCCTGCAGCAAAAATGCATTACTTCAATGACATGTTGCAATCTTGTATGGTCCCTTCCAGAGGTTTTCAAATTTCCCATGTTTTCCTTTATCCTCATTTCTGGCATCCCATTTCAACAACAAGTCATCAATTTGAAAATCCTTAGCCTTTGTCCTCCTGTCAAAAACCTTCTTCATTTTATCTTGGTAAAATTTAGCATTATGGTAGACTTCTTCTCTCGTTTGTTGAACATGAATCAACTGACTAATCCTCCTTTGAATTTCATTTGGTTCAACCTCTTCCTCTTGCAGTAGCTTCATGACTTACAGCCCAAGTGAAGTGGGAAAAACTACATCTACACTATAAAAAAACTGAAATGGAGATGTACCAATAGATTTCTTTATACTTACCATGTCTGCCCAGAGTGAAAAAATCATCTTTTTGTGCCAAGACTTCTTATTATCCGGTAGTAACTTCTTGACAATTCTGACCAAACTCTTATTACATGACTCAACCAAACTATTACCCTATGGGTAATAGGTTGTTGAATGACTAAGTGTAATACCATAATCACTACAAAATTTTACTAACTTTTTGGATTTAAAAGAAACATCATTGTCAGTAATAATCCTTCTTGGACATCCAAATCGTGAGAGTATATTACCTTCCAAAAATTGAATGATGATTGAATCAGTTTCTTGTTGATTAGGCACAACTTCTATCCACTTTGTAAAATAGTTTGTAGCTTTCAAAATCCATATATGTTGAGTTGAGGATGAAGGATGCACTTCTCCTATAAAATATAAGCCCCATTGTTGAAAGGGATCCTCCACCGAGATTGGCTTCAAGGGTAAAGGTAGCAGCTTCCTCTTTCCTTCAAATATTTGACATTCATGATAGTTGGAAACCTCCTTATACACATCAACACATATAGTAGGCTAGTAAAAACTAGCTCTAAGGATATTATTAACTATTGATTTACAATAATGATGACCCCTACAGTCACCCTTATGGAATTCTTTCATATTATATTGAGCTTCATCCTCTAAAAAAAAATTCAATACACTCCAACAGGGTCTTTCCAATAGAGGGAACCATTGATTATACAAAATTTAATTTCTTTTTGTTTAAAAGATCTGGCTTTGGTCTTTGTCAATTCGGGAGGAGCTTGCATGTTTTGTAAAACAAAGACAATGTTACTATACCAAGGAGAATCCAAAAATTTCTGATATACCTGAGGAAAGACTTCTTCATATGAACCTTGTGAAAGATCTACAATAAAGTTTATCCCCATCAGGTCAAAGTTTGATTGTGCCATCATTTGAGAAATTCCCTATCCTTTAATCAATTTTGCAGGCTTTATCTCCAAATCATATTCCAGCAGGGTTTCTATCCACTCTCCTTGCTTTCCTTTAGGATTTGGTTGAGTCAAAATGTATTTAACAACACCTTGACTAGGGCATAGGCCTGCTTCTTCATAATGTTGTACTTGAGAGTGGAATATCTGAAAGACCTTATGTAAAAAGAAATAGGTTGTTCTTGATCCTGATTATTTTTCTGCATAAGTACCTCTGTTATGGTGTGCTCTGAGGCAAAGGAGAAAATAATGAAATCTTTTGAAAAAATTGGGCTAACCAAGACATAAGCTTTGGTTAAAGATGTTCTTACCTCATCAAAATAATTTTTTGCATGAGCTATCCATTTAATCTCATTACCTTTCCTCAACATGTTGGTGGTATACTTCATAATCTCTGCCAAATAAAGAATAAACCTCCTAAAAAAATGTATCCTTCCCAAAAAGGATTGAACCTCCTTTTTAATCCTTGGAGTGTCAATTTTCTTTATTGCAACCACTCTGTTGGGGTCAATTTTGATACCATCCTTTGAGATTATGTGTCCTGGAAGTTTTCCTTCCTACATAGAAAAATTGGACTTTTTCGGATTGAGAGAAATCCCAAATTTCCTGCACTTTTCAAAAACATGTTTCAAATGCTGTAAATGTTCACTGTCAAAATTTGATTAAACAATAATATCATCTAAGTAAATGACAATGAAATTATCCCTTTCTTCAACAAATGTTATGCCCATATCCCTATAGAAGGTTTCCCCTGCATTCATGAGTTTGAAGGGCATTTTGGCATACATAAAGGTACCCCATGGTGTGGTAAAAGTTGTCTTCTCTTGATCTTCTGGGTGTACTAAAATATAGTTGTATCTGGAGAACCCATCCAACATTGAAATCTTCTGAGAACCAACAATCTTCTGCAATATATGATCCATTTTGGGAAAAGGGTAGTTTTCCTTGAGAGATACTCTATTTAAGTTTATGAAGTCCACACATAGCATTATCTCTCCATTATTCTTTCCAACAGGTAAAAGATTAGCTACCCACCTTGAAAACCTTAGTGACACAATTATTTTAGCATCAAATAATTTCCTTACCTCCTTCTCAATAAGTGGTAGAAAGAGTGGATTGATTCTTCTCAATTTCTGTCTGAATGGCTTCTAATTCTCTTTAATTGGGATTATGTTTTGAATAATGCTCTTATAATACACCTTTATGTCCTTATAAATCCAAGCAAACACATCAGAATACTACTTCATTAATTCAACATACTTCTTCATAAGTTCTTCCCGATTTCATGGGTCAGGGACTTGGACAACTTGATAAATTTAGGCTCTTCATCAGTGCCTATATTGCAGTCATCAACTTCATCTTCATTAGGAGTAACTATGGTATTTTTGGCTACATCATTATTGTCAAACAATTCTTCTACGGGCACAAGAACTTTGGGAATTGTGTTATTCTTTAATTGAATGATATCCTTACCTACTACTTTATTAACAAAGTCATCTGAAGTTGGAACAGAGGCTGCATATTCATCCTTATCAAACAGGTTCTCCTCATCAATCTAAATATTTTCATATTCTCCTTCCATCTGAAGAAATTTGATAATTTGATGGTCATTTTCAAAAACCTGCCAGTGCTTATGATTAGTAGGGACCACTATCCTATATTTTACTTATATCTCATACTTCTTGTTAGGATGAATTGGAATCTTGAAAAAACTGGAATATGTGGAAATAGCATCTGCAATTGGATTTTGTAACCTTGGTACTACTGAAATATTATACTCAAATTTTTTTTCGAGCAAATCTAACACAATGTTTCTATAGGCTCTCATCCTTGGGTGTTTGGTTTGATATATATCTTTGACTTTGTTGATGACCATCTCTTAATCTCCATGAACAACTATCTTATTTGCCTTACAATCCTTCAAAATCTTCAAGCCTAGAATCAATGCTTCATACTAAAAGTCCCATCAAAATCCATATTCTATATTCCATCTTCTTCATCCAATTTTTGATCCAAAAACTATTTTTCTTGCTACAATTTCTCCTCTGTTTCTGCATTTTCCAAAACATTTTGACTATCCTCTTCAAAGCACAGATTATTATAAAAAATGGAGGACCCTATGTCAGTTTCCACAAAATAGACTGGATGATTATTTGGTTTATCTTTACTTCTCACCATATATGACAATAAGTTCTCCCTATATAACATTCTTTGCTACCCAAAAACTAGTATTGTGGCAAAGGACATATCCATCTGTAGTGTACCTTTCAATTTAGTTTCCCATGATCTTGACAACAACATACCAAATTTTGGTGGAATGTTTTCCACAACCACATCCATGACCACACTCTTTGCAGGAATCTAAGTGAGGGAAACGACCATTTCCATGACCAAGCCCAAACATTTTACCCTTTTTGAGTCAAAAGAAAATAGGTCTTTGTAAGGTATAGTGATATCTAAACCCATTTCTTCCATAACCACTCTAGGCATTAGATTGTGGGATGCTCCTGAATCAAACATAGAGTTATGTAAAATCAAATCATGAACATTCAAACTTATATAAAATGGAGGAACATCACCTTGATCTAACCCTTCTTCAACTTTAGGACCAAACCGAAAAGTAGGATGATCATCTTCTAAATTCATAGAGTCACTTGTTTCACCTGTTTTCGACATCTTGATGATCTGATTTCTATACTCACTATTTCTAATCAATTCACTAAAAGGTAATAAAATGCTTAATTTTGAAATTTCATTCTCAAGACTGAAAACAAGTTGTACCTTTTCCACCTCTTTAGTGGCTGCCTCTTTCTTCTCTCGAACTGTCTTTTCAAATTCTACCTTCTGCTTGTTCTTATCCATTATATATTTCTTGAGAATTTATTTGGGTTGACTAGAGGATGGTAGATCAGAATGATTTCCTTTTGGAGGATTCACTCACACATTTCTGTTTCTCAAATTATACTATTTCTGAAATTCCATAACAACATTATGATATCCCTTCTTATATTCATCTGATTCTAAAAATATGATGTCATATTTCTCTTGAGTAAACATGTCATGTTCCTATTTGGTCAAATAAATAGGTTGTTGACCCTCATCCAAGAGGCTCATCTGATCATCTGGTGTTTTTTCAAAATTTTCAGCAGTAAGATTTTCTTGGAAAGGAGGTTTGATGTCTTGGTTTCTTTGATATCTAGTCCTACCTAGAGGAGGTATTTGTTATCTTCTGAAGTTAGGATTTCTAATAGGAAGATCAATTTGGTCTCTTGTAATTGGTTTGTTGTCCAAGGTAATATTTTCCACTAGTTTCTCCATGGTCTTCATCATGAAATCTAATTTAGCATCTGAGGACTGTAAAGTTGAGACTTGTGTTTCTTATTTAACCTTTATTCTTTCAACATCTTTTTTTTGTTTGATCATGTCTGATGCCATTAAGTTCACCTCCACTTCTACTGCATCATTCATCATAGAATCCAAAGAAATGTATTTTCTTTCTCTTAATAACAAGGAAAACTCACTGTCAAATGCATCAACATAATGTAACTAGGAAGCTCAAATAGGTGGTTTCACATGATCAGGAAATGAATTATAAACTCTCTTGAATCTATTAGAAAACTCTTGGAAAGTTACCCCATGATCTTTCTTCAAATTATTATACTGGGTCTGGAGTTGTAAGGGATTCTTCTTTTCCCCCCATTTAGCAAGAAAAAATGTCTCAAAGGCAACAAAATTTGCAATATTTCCTGCTGCAAGGGCTTTAAACCACTTTCTAACATCACCACTAAAACTTTGGGCAAATAACATCATTTTAACATCATCATAATCGACTTCCTCTATATCTAAAAAATCATTGAACTTAACAAGATGTTGATGAGTTTTTAAGTCTCCCTCTGTATCAAATTGTTTTAATAGTTAAGCATAAATTTGAGGAAAGTCATGAAGTATAGAAGGGAGGGATAATGGGGAAAATATAGCTGCCATGATCCTAGGATAATTTTTCACTGAAGGTTGACTGGATGATGACACCTTAGGAGAACTACCATCTGTCTTAAGTGGAGTTATTACAATAGTATTATTTTGTGAAACAACGGGAATAGATTTTTACTGTGCAAGAATGGGATTGATCAATGAAAGGAATCTATTCTCATCAAAAACAATTTGGGACAGATCTAACTCTTACTTGGATCTACACAAAGACTGCTCAAATTTAATATCAAAAACCAGATCTTGAATAGCCTTTACTCCATCTTTAGGCAATGACGAAAATCGATTCAGAAAAATACATGAATGTGATGCTTTCTTCTCAGATTTGTGCAGGATCCTTTATGGATCATCAACAGCTTCTGGAGGATTATGATATGGATGATGCCTTGTGTGTTTCCTTTCTGTAGCTAGGATTTCTCTAACAAAAAACTTATCTGCAACTGATCTTCAAATTTGGAGTCGCCAGGGAATTTTTTTAGCCAAGACTGTGTCTGATTCATTGTCACCCTCAGGAACTCGATCTAAAACTTTGTTGTTCTCCCATGGAATATTTCACCTTCATTCCCCGACAACGGCGCAAATTTTTTTATCACTCTATAAATTGATTTTGGATGAGGAATAAAATCACAAAGGTAACCACAAACTAACTTGAGGTTGGAAGCTATCCCTTCCAACCCAAAGAGGGCTCTCTCTTTCAAATAAATCACTGAAAGGATTGATTTGGTTTTAACTCAAAGTCTAGATCTCTAGAAAAAAATAGGGTTTAAATATTTGGTGGCAAAGAAGATGAAAATTCCATTGGGCAAAGGAGTCATAGGTCAGAGATCAAAAAACTATTGGACATTAGTGATTTGGAAAATGGATTATCAGAGGCAAGATAGAAAACACTTCTTTATACCAATTAGATGTCGTTGTAGTATAAATAACAGAAAGAAGATACTAATCCCTCAGGGAATCTAACAAGGATGAATCCCAATACGTTTATAACAGAAAGAGAAATAAAAATATATATGCAACACAACATCAGATTCAGATGAATTCATGTACACATATTTCACCTTAACATATAGAAGAAAAAATAGAACATAAATAGATTCAACAACGAGATCACATACACAAAGAAAGCACAAGGATAAAAAAGTAACAATCACATGTATCTATGATGTCAAGTTCCAGGTAATTCTGGTCTCAAAATTTATTAATCTCAGAAAAACTTACAATATGCAAATTAAGAACACTTTCTCACTCACTTGCCAACCCTGAGTTCATGAAGGATCCCAAAATATATAGAAAATACATCTTCTATGCTCAAAAATTCGATTTCAACTTCCTATCTAAATTTAAGATACAGTTACAAGATATGATGGTAATAAAATCAGAACTAATTGTCGAAAGGAAGGAATCAAACTTGACTCATTAATTACATTATGACAACTTGAAAAAAACAAATATTGATTCCCTAATATTATGATATTCGATCTTGATGTTCATTGGAGATGGATTTTCACCTTTGTTGACCTATCCATGTCGATCTGGACACCTTCTAGATACTTTGTCACAGTTTTGCAACAAGAACCTACAACAAAAACACAACAGAATTGTGCAACAAGAACCTACAACAAAAACACAACATAATTGTGCAACAAACCCCTCTTTTTGCATTATGTCTATTCTTTTTTAATTCGAGTGAGAGATGATGATGTTTGGTGGTGATTGTGGCCTCGTGATAATGATAGGATGCTCTAAAACTCCTTGTACCTCTTTCAAGATGACACTTTCTTCTTTAAGGCCTCAAACCCCAATACTTGTCAAACTGTAAACATCTTACTCAAATTACCTCTGAATGATAAATATTCTTAGGCTATTACATTTACAGTGGCTATGTCCTTGTCATCCCTTTGATTAGGATATGGGTTGAAAATAACAAAAAAAAACCTTTTTTTGCTACTTAGAAAACAAGATTGTCATAGTTGCGTAGCGAGGTTGCTACGCAACTGTAAATTATGTATTTATAGTTTATGAACCCAAACAAAACTCCAAACTATGTATGGGAAAAATATGATGTCACCATCTATAATAAATCTCCTTTGATCAAAAGGACTTGTGCACATGTGCATATTTTTCAAATTTCTAGGGCATCTCAATAATTAGGGTTTTGATGCATATAATTGGCCAAAATGAAAAATAGCAAAAAATTGTGAATCCATCTCCAGAAGTTCAAATCTTTTATGCTTCAGCAAACAAATCAAGCTTGTCTTTCTCTCCAATCTCCACTTGTTGCAATTTTTGCGTCAGAGTCCCGTTCTCTTTCCTCAAAGTCAGATTTTGCTGATACATGTTCTTCAATTGATTATGCAGTGGCATGTTTCTTCTCACCATGAATATAGTATTGTCTATTTCATTCTCACAATCATCTAAAAGTTCTATAAATTTTATATTTTCTTTTCTATTCTCCTGCCTTAGCTGGATTATCACACCTTGTGCTTCTAATAGATGTTTTCTTAGTTTGTTGAAACTATTTTGATCCTAACCGTGGGTAGTATTCTTCTTTTATGTTTCTATTGGTTGGATCTTTGTTGGAGTTTCTTCTTGAGACTCCAATTTTATGGTTGAGGATCTTGTCAAAGGAACACTTGGATTAGGGATTTCTTTCACCTCTATAATTTTCTCCACTAGCTTCCCTTTACCCTTTGTTTTGGAACCTTTTGGAGTTGATAGCATTGATTTTTAACCTGTCACTAGGGTATATTTCTTGAAAAATTCTTCCAGGGCTCTCTTCTTCATTTCGCCATTCTCGTGCTACAATTGTGCTATGAAAAAATGGGCCTTCCTCATTTTTTCTTGCAAATCTATGATCAACCTATCTTTGTCATTTGATGGAGGTGGATTTGTGATGGCCTTTGGAGTTTCATTAGGTTCTTGTGATGTGTTCATGGAATCCATTCTTTTTTTTTCCAGACCTATTAAGTGGTTTACTAGGAGTTTCAACCACTTCTGGAGAGAATTAGAGATTTTCCCCTTTCTTTTTGGCTTGTTGGCTTACAACAGGTTCTTCAATTTCTCTTGTCATTTTATTGACAAAACTCTCAGGGAGAGATGTGATAGGTTTTTCTACAGATGAAGGGGTATTTTTCCTGCTTTGGGGACCGATGAAAGACTCAACTGCTATCCTTGATGAATTTAAGAAGGATTCCCAGGTTAAATTCCTCTTTTTGATCTCTTCTAACACCAACAATTTTATCAACTCAAAATGGAAAAAGGTTGGATTCAACCTGGTATTTCCTTGCTTGTACTATGTCAACCATCTTCCCTAGGATTCTATAGAGAAAATAGGGAAAGTTCAAGGGTTTCCTTCCAGTGATATGAATCAAAATTCTGATGTGGTATTGGTACACCCTTGTAAACCTCCCTTTACAGGTGAAACATATTTGAATTACCCTCAATAACCTGCTATAATTTTATGATAACAATTATCTGGGTATTGTGACTCCAAAGTTTGTGTCTGTAAAACCGGGCTTCAAAAATTCATGATAACAAGTCAGATCTAGTTGGATACCTTTAAACCATTTCTCTCCATGAGCAGGAATTTATGTTGCAGCAACGATGGTGTCTTCAGAAACTTGAAATTGAATGTTTTCCACCTTAGCTCCAATCCCATCAAAACTTAATTCAAACTCCTTGGTGACTTGCATGTTGTATCCCTGAAGTTTTTCACAAAACATGATACACCCTACTTGCTCAAATGCAACCCTGACTATTGGATCTACATTGACAAGTTTAAGATCTTGAGGTTCGAATATGACATTGTCACCTCCATTGGTAGTCTTATTTCTACCTTCTCGAGTCACCATGATGTTGGTGTATGCTAGTTTTACTGTGAGAATGAGATGAGAGGATTGTTTGCAGGATGAAAACGGAGCACAAGCAGATGTGCAACGAAAGGGAAAATCTAGGGTTTGTGCAAGCAAAGCTTATGGATCTGCATTTTAGGGAAAAAACTAGATCTTTGAGTTCGTAAGAAAGGTATTCCTATTGAACATCAACAAAGAAACTGAAACCCCCGATTAGTTGAGGGGTTACCAGAGAGAGAAGGAGGTGCCTATAGAAAAATTGTCTGATGCTTGAAGCAGTGACCCTGGTTTGTCTGCCTTGTCAGGCTTGAATGAAGGTTAGAAAGGAAGAATGGTGCTTGGAAGGTTTGTTGCATGGAAAATAAGGATTTTTGAATTCCCAACGCAATTTGAACCACCTATAATTCCGATGATTTCCTTGTTGTACATTTTACCAATTTGCGCAACATTAGGATGTTGCGTAGAGCAACATTAGGATGTTGCGTAGAAACTGGCGCAACACCTAACCGTTTCATGATGTCACATGCCACAAATGGATATGTCTTCATGATATTTTTTGTACATGACAAGACTGACTCTAATTGACTCTGATTGACTCACATTACCCCTCATCATGACCCTTTGATGAAATGAAAACCCACATCCCTTTAGGAAAAATTGGACACCAAAGACAACATAACTTATTTGACATGACTCAAACTTTATTATAAGACCCTATTCAAGCATAAAACCCACTGACTCAAAAACTCATTTTCACCTAAAAAGAATGCCATGGTATTTTTAAGACCAAGGCATGACTTTACGCTACAACACACACTTAACTCAACTCAATCTCTAACAACCTATTTATAGGACACAAGACATGTCTTCAATGGGGCTGTAATCATCCCTGTGAGGTGCCAAAGAACATAATACCATGTGCCTATCCATTGGGTTTTTATTAACTGAAAAAAGTTTACTCAATAAATGAATAAAAAATTGACTTTTTACAAATGATCATGAATTTAAAAATTGAATTGAATGTAAAACACATTGACGACATCCCTCAAAACCTTAGGGCCTTCTCTTCGGGCTTCAAATTCTGTTGGATGTTGTCCACACCTGCAATGCTGGAAAGAAAAAAAAACATGAATATGTACAATGAATTTTAAAATCAAATTGCTTCAAGTAAAATAATGTTTGAGAAACGTTCCATTGACAGGCCCTCCACTGATGTAGTTTAAATTGAGTTCCTACAACATAAATGCATTGCCTCCATGACAAGTTGCAATCTTGTATGGTCCCGTCCGAAGGTTTTCAAATTTCCCATGTTTTCCTTTATCCACATTTTTTTCATCCCATGTCAACACCAAGTCATCAATTTGAAAATCCTCATCCTTTTTCCTCCTTCCAAAAACCTTCTTCATTTTATTTTGGTGCAGTTGATCATTATGGTATACTTCTTCTCTCATTTTATGAACATGAATCAACTGAATTATCCTCCTTTGAATGTCATTTAGTTCAGCCTCTTCCTATTACAGTATCTTCATGAATGGAAGCCCAAGTGAAATCAGAAAATCTATATCTGCACCATAAACAAGCTAAAATGGATATGTACCAATAGATTTCCTTGTACTTACCTTGTCTGCCCAGAGTGCAAAAATCAGCTTTTTCTGCCAAGACTTCTTATTCTCCAACAACAACTTCTTGGCAACTCTAACCAAACTCTTATTAGATGACTCAGCCAAACCATTACCCTGTGGTAATATGATGTTGAATGACTAAGTGTAATACCATAATCATTGAAAAAGTTGT
Source organism: Picea sitchensis (assembly GCA_010110895.2). Classification (NCBI taxonomy): domain Eukaryota; kingdom Viridiplantae; phylum Streptophyta; class Pinopsida; order Pinales; family Pinaceae; genus Picea; species Picea sitchensis. The sequence continues at coordinate 90,548 of SNQJ01S0002535.1, read as the reverse complement.
TAAGAACCAAACATCAATATAGCATAGAAAAACCTCAGGAAAAGTACTCAACGCCTTGAAAAAGAGATAATTTCAGATAATAAGCCTCTTCGAGGGGGAAACCTCCTTTTACCCCACTTAAATGTTCAAGTCCAAGATGATTTAAAATGAAAATGTCTCCTTGGTATATATATATAGGAGACTTGGAGATTTAATGGCCCTAAAGGTGACATAAATGAAATAACATTACTAATCTAAATTACAGCTAATGGCCTAGAAACCGACATAAATAAAATAACATTACTAAATCTAATATGCCCCAATTAAGTGGTAATGGGCCAATATTAGGGCTTAACATGCCTCCCCTTGGACAAGTGTTGTCTACAACGCTAGAGTAACTCTGAATATACATTATAGAAGACTCATCTTCCCAAATTGGAATCTTCGACCGATGGTTCCTCCATTTTAATGAGATACTTTCTGAAATGGATCTATTCCTCGATTGGCGAATTCTTGTGTCAGTAATATCTTTAGGCTCCAATATGATTTATCCTTCCTTATCAATTTATGGAAATATAGTTTGAACTGGGATCTTGTAAGCTATAACCTTCTTTAAAGCATGAAACATGGAAAGCTGGTGTACTTGTGAAGATGGAGCTCAATTTGTATGCCATAAGGTATGAAATCTTTTGCAACACCTTATAAGGGCCATAGTACTTTGGTGATAATTTATTATCCTTCTTGGCTTGCTTGAGGGACATCTGTTTGTATGGTTGTAGTCATAAAATGCAATCCCTACTTCAAAACTTCTTTCACTCTTATGATGTTGATCGCTTGTTGTTCCATGCGATTCACATTGCCATGGTCAGGATTGTCCTTTAGATTTGGAGAATTTGTTGTTGATTCTCGATGTGATCTTCCCTTTAGCAGACAGATTTTTCTTTTAGAGAAGAAGTGATGGAAGGAGAATTGGTATCCATAAAATTCTTATAAATGATTGTCATTTTTGTTTACTTGATTAATGAAAGAGTATATACCACCGATGCCTTAGGGTAACCATTTGAACCATTGTGTTTGTTGCTCAGAGACAAAAAAGCGAAGGTATCATTCCAGTTTGTTCATTATCGGTTTGTCCATCAGATTGAGGATCATGGGATCTATGAGCCAATTGAGTACCCAAACAAGAGAAAATAATTCTGTCCAAAATGTCGATGAATATGGGATCTTTGTCACCTACAATAATATTTGAGGCCACCATTTAGCTTTTGAGCTGTCTCCATGAATGGAGTGGCAACTGTACTAAGATTTGAAGGGATGAGAGAGTGCAAAAAGAATGTGCATACTTGGTTGAGTCTATCAACAATCACCATGATGACCTCTTTCCTTGGACTTTAGTAACCAACATTGATGAAATCCATGAAACCTCCTCCCAATGCTGACTTAGGATGGATAATAGTTGTAAAAGACACGGGTCTTAATTGTTTCCACCTTATTTTGTTGGCAAACCACACATTCTGTCACAAACCGTTGAACGCATTAGTTTAAGGCCATCCCAAAAAAAATCCTTCTTGACTCCTGGTAGGTTTTCCAAAATCCCGAGGGCCCTCCCTCTTTGGAGAGGTGTGCAATTCCAATAGTACCTTTTGTTTGAGTTGGGAGTTCTTACATAAATATAAGCGATCTTTGTACCATAGTGAGTCATTTTCCATGTAAATGTATACGTGCGGAATCTGTTGCAACCTTTGAATGAGAGTCCACACTTCGTCATTTTTCCATTCATCCCTTGCTTCTATTATCCAATGAGTTGGATGATCGAGATAACACAAAGAGAGCCTCAACATCTTCATCCTTTCTTGAGTGCATATGCCACAACATTTGCTTCCCCTTTTTATAAAATGATTTCAAAATCATGGCCCAATATCTTAGTTTACCCATTTTTTGTTGTTCTTGAAGATAGTCTTTGTTCTAAGAAGTATTTAAGACTATCATGATATGTTTTGACCTTGAAGTGCCTACCAATTAGGTAAGGGCGCCATTTTTCAATGCATCTTGATATTTCCATCATTTCCTTCTCATAAATGGGTTTGTGTAGTCCCTTCCCTTGAGTGGTCGACTTTCAAAATCAGGGCCTTCCTTCTTGCATTAGGACAACTTGCAATTCCATTTCCCAGAGGCATCACATTCCACAATAAAGGTTTTGTGTGAAGTCACGGAGTGGTCAAGGCAGGAGTTGTACACATCACCTCTTTAAGTTGTTGGCTTTAGTTGCCTCACGGGCCGAAATGCATCCTTCTTAGTTAGTGCCGTTAAAGTTGCTGCCTATTCTTCCATAGTTCCGAACAGAGAAACTTGCGGTGGCAACTTGTCAAACCAAAAATCCTCTAAATTTTTTAATGTTTTAGAATCATCCGGAGTCCATCATGGCCTTAATCTTGTTAGGGTCTACCTTGACTGTCATGAGATACAATGTATTTAAATACTCTACACTCTTTTACTCCAAAAACATTTGGATGGTTTAGCATATAGTTGTTGCTCCTTTGAAGCTGATTGTAGCACCTTGTCAACATGTTGCATGATCCTCCCAAGACTGCTTTATAGATTAGTACTATCATCAAAAAATACTAACACAAATTTACCGAAGGAAGGGCTTGAAATGGAATTCATCAACCGCGGAGATGTGGAAGGTGCATTTGTAGCAAGGCAAAGGCAGGCCAAAATTCATAATGGCCTTCATGGGATTGGAATCTTTGTTTTTGGATATCTTCTTCCTTCATTCATTTCTGATGATACCTGAACGAAGAGTCAATTTTGTGAAATAGATTGCTCCATGTAGTTCATCTAACAATTCATCAATCAGAATGGGAAACTTATCTTTAATAGTGATCTTGTTGAGCTCTCTATAATATGGACACATCATGCATGAGTTATCTTTTCTTGAATACCATTACCGGTGTGAGTAAGAACTTTGGCTAGGTCTAATATTACCGACCTCTAACATTTCTTCAACCGCAGCTCAATTTCCTCTACGGGCATAATGGTTGCATGTGGCCTGATGTTAGGAGGAACACTCCCATGAATTAGGTGAATTTCATGATCATGATTTCAGTGGGTGCAGAACCTTTGGAATATCTTCAAATACTTTGAATGCTTATCAATATTGATTCTTTGGAGATCTTGAGGAATAGATGTAAATGTTTTGAACATCTAGTGAGCATAATTGGGCAATAATGCCTTGATGCCCCTTTTTCAGTAATTTTGTCATCTTGAGTTAGAGCTTATCCTCTTCACAGAACTACACGTGTTACCTCTTAATTCAATTTCTTTTTCCTTCCAATAAAAATTTCATGAAAATTCTTGAAAATTAAAGCCACTGTTCCTAATGATTGTAACCATTAGTTCCTAGTACCAGCATCGCACCACCCATGGGTATAGCAATCATTGGACTATTCACTACATATTCCCCATATTAAGATTGATCTTGTGCATTTTCACGAGCAATTGATAGTTCCTCCATGCCAATCATTACTTGAAACTCTGCCTTTGGATATACAAAGCAATTTGAGATCTTTGGCTAATTTATGGTGAATGAAATTATAGATGCTTGCCCGAGAATCAATTAGGACTATTACCTTTTTCTTTTGATGTATCCTTGTATATTCAGGGTTTGGAGTGTTAATTCCAGCCAATTCATTGCACGATATTGTGGGAGTCAACTCTTGACAGAAATGGCTTCTCGTTTTCATCTTGGGATGGTTCTTGTTGTTCTTCTTCCTCTTCACAATCTATGTAGAATAATTTCTTCTCACCACACTTATGTGTGTCCTTGAATCGCTTGTTATGCAATTAAAGCATAAACCTTTGCCTTTCTTTCCTCCAATTGTTGAGGTGTCAACCTTGTAGGTTGAGGTGTTTTAGGAGAAGGAGCATTGTTCTCTCTATAGATGTTAGGATAGGTCCTTCTAGTAGCCATAGCCGTATTACCTTTCAACATTTCTTGCCACCTTAAATGCATTCTCTAATGATTTGGGTTCCCAAAGTGAACCTCATGTTGAATGTTATCCATAAAAGTTCCTATGAATAGTAATCCAAGTGCTCATCTGAATATGGACTACCTTTATATTCAATCTTTGGAAGTTCTCAATGTGCTTTCGATGCTTGAACCCTTTTGCTTGAGATTTATCAATTGGCTAAAGAAAGTGTGCTCCTTGTATCCTCATAGTGTGATATCATTTCTTCAGGGAACATTGTCCAAGTGGCCAGTGATTTGTGAGAACAAAACCGATACCAAACAAATTGATTAAGGTTCTAAATATAAAGAAACAATTACGTGCCTTTTGTGTATGTGGCACATTGTGGAGATCAATTGCTCCATCGAAGTATCCATGTTGGGTCCTTGCCATCAAACTTCTCATGTCAATCTTAGGAACAGTTTGGTCTTCAAACCAAAGAGTTGGAGTTTCTCCTTTATTGATTCACCTTCCTTGTTCCACATCATGAATTTCCTTAGGATGCATTTTCACTTTAGGGTGTCTTCTACGTTATGGAAATTTTTCAAGCCTTCCATTATCTCCCCTTTTTAAACCATCTATCTTAGTGTCCAACTTATCTTCCATTGAATCCATCTTAGTATCAACTTAGCTTCATTGAATCCATCCTTATTTTGTAGTTCATTTTATGTCCTCACAGCATTTCTTCACCTTCATCAAGAGTCCAAGTAGGATTTTAAGGCTTATTTGGTGTAGAGTTCCCTTTTTAGATTGGCATATTGTGATATCACTTTGAACCTTGATTTTGAGGTGGATTACGCTAAACAATATTATACGTTGTATCTCCCAATTTTAGCCCTTCTGGGTATGAAACTTTTCTATGCTATTTCTCTGATGTTTTCTGCAATGCCACATGTCTGATCAAGGTGGATGTGTCCCAAGTGGAATTTCACGGTAGCACCCCACAACTTGCCAATTTTGTACTCACGAGATCTCCTTGTATAGTGTTCCACTGCACAAAATAGTGATATAAAATTCTGAAACTCACCCCAAAATAATACAAAGCTGTCCACGATCCAATGCAACCGGTCCCATGCAATTTGGATACTCTGGGAAGAGATTGTAGTTGTTTTGCCGGAACACCTTCTTGAGACTAGTCAATAGGGGCAATCCCGGATACCCTATCTTACCTGAGGGTGTATCTACAAATTTATGATGACCCAAAATCTCCACTTGTTACCAAAGATACAATACTAATTTATGTAAATGACCTCACGGAGTTCGAGTGCGAAGCGTTCTGAAAGGTTTTATAGCAAAAAATTCACAATGACTCATTTCGGGGATGATTCGGAACCCTATCCTTGTCTGTTTTGTATCTCCAGTATAAGGCCTCAGAGATGAATTTTGAGCCCAACGTGCCAATCCGTCTTCAAATATCCTCCAATCCTTTCTTCACGAAACGTTGTAGAAAAAAAGATATGGCAGAAAATGTACGGTGTCCCGGATGTAGCAGTGAAACCCCAGACCTTGAGCTATGATACCATATGTTAGAGACTTCAAACAACAATATGGCATAGAAAAACCTGGAGAAGAAAGTACTCAACGCCTTGAAAAAGAGATAATTTCAGGATAATAAGCCTCTTGCCTCAGGAAAAGTACTCAACGCCTTGAAAAAGAGATAATTTCAGATAATAAGCCTCTTCGAGGGGGCAGCCTCCTTTTACCCCACTTAAATGTTCAAGTCCAAGATGATTCAAAATGAAAATGTCTCCTTGGTATATATAGGAAACTTGGAGGTTTAATGGCCTAAAGCCGACATAAATAAAATAACATTATTAATCTAAATTGCAACTAATGGCCTAAAGCTGACATAAATAAAATAACATTACTAATCTAATATGCCCCAATTAAGTGGTAATGAACCAATATTAGGGCTTAACAAAAGTTTACTAACTTTTTGGATTTAAAAGCAACAACATTGTTAGTAATAATCCTTATTGGACATCCAAATCTTGAGAGTATATTATTTGATTAATTCTAATGTCCAGATATTTTATGAAAATAATATGATAATATTTGATATTATCAAATTATTTGATTAATTCTAAAGTCCATATATTTTAATAAAATCTCAACTCACAACGATCGTGTCGATTATGAAATCCTAGAGTAAGAATCCTAGTTATATTTATAGAAGGTGCATCTATTACGAATGATCAATTGTTTCTTATCTATAGGATTTGTCCAAATAATATTGAACCACCTATTCCAAATTTATATCCGTTGCCTGAATTTCATTCACTTGATAATGATCCACATCCGCAAAAATGATGTTGCAATCAGAGATTATGGATTCTCTATCCACAAAGTTTTTTAAATCCTCTTGCAAGATACTAGAGGTACATATAGGTGTCAATATGATCATATCGAGACCTTCCTCCTTATATTTTCGAAGTATCATCCACAACTATTTTTCAATATCCATGTGCTAGTACGAGACGATCTACTATACTAGCAGTTGCAGGAGTAAAATTTATTTCCCATTCTAACATAGAGCACAATACATTAAAATAATCATCTCCTAGAGGAGCATGCATAATGGCATGGACAATTTTGAATGAACTAGCTACTCGTAGAGTTCCAATATGATCATGACCAACATACATCCAATGGGCTAATTTCATAAATTGAACCTTATCTCAAATTGATCTGTATTCCCATCTTGCACCACATAGATATCCCTTTATCCCTTCCCTATTGTAATCACATTCCCTTTTTATAAGTATGGTGAAATTATGATAAAAAGTAGAATGAAATTGCATTGGATGTTCCTTTACGAAAAAAAAAAAAGGGAAGAGGGAGGGAACAAAAAATAGGAACCAATGAAATAAGTCTGGGACAGAATGATTCGAACCTTTTAATAATAGGATCAAAACCTGTTGCCTTATCGCTTGGCCACACCCCATTCCCATCCTATTTCCCTATTCATATGCTAGTGAATACTTATATCCATTTTTTTTCAACTCATTATGATCCAAGATTCATTAGATAAGATCCCAAGATGTTTTCGAAGTGTCATCATGAATATGACATTAGGGAAAGTTTGCCTCACATAATAATAAGAAGTATCATAAATGTAGCTTGTAAAAAAAGTTCTTCTTTCCATTCTCCTTCCAAATGGTATTTTTATTCATTCTCTTCATTATTCTCTCCTAGTTTTAATGTTGTGCTACTTTATGTTGTTTCTATTCTAGAATTTGAAAATTACATAAACCAACACTATGAAGAGTGAAATTCCAGACTTTGGCAGGGTAAATTGATGGTTTTAGGTCAACGCATGGGTTGGAGAAAAATTAGAAAACCATTACCCATGTGATAATATTGCTCATTAACTTTTTTGAAGCCAAATAATTACTCCACCATTCTCTCCCAGAAGAAAATACATAGTTGGGCTCTTCTTGCATGCACTAGGGCACAAGTTGGTAGTGATATCTGGAGGAATTGTATAATATAGAAGTGAATTGTTCACACACAAAGTTTTGGGTAGGTTATGTGCATGTAGATATCAGTTGTGTGTTCACATCAACAGTTTTGTGATGGATGGAACAAGGTGCCCACAACAATCAAATTTCTATGTTGCATGCTAAAGATAAAAAAGATATCGTATACACACTGAAGTTAGAAGGATATCTTTGGGAATCTTCTCAAATAATGAACCCAGACAACACGGGAGATCGTGGGGTAGATGATGGATGAGATGACAAGTTCGTTAATATGGCCATGCTCCAAAGAGGTCATGTGGGCTTCTTGTGGGCGATTGAACCGCACATAATTGGTGATCACTGGAGTGAGTGGAGTAGAGGAGAAAGGGAAAGAGCGCCAGAGTAGAAAAAAGAAGGAAAATGAGAAGAAGAGAGTCAGAGGTATGGAGAGGAGAGACAATTGTTTGATTTTTTCATGAGTCATGTGATGAGTCTTTGTAATAAGTTTTGTATGAGGCTAAAATTGTCTTGTGTGGAGTCTGTAATGGAGTCAGACGAATAGTAATTGAAAAATATAAACAAAGATAACATAGCACGTTGTAATGCATGAGTCGTAGAATGTATTAGAGAACATAGCGTTATTATTATTGCAATGAGGATCTACTGATGCATGTCTACTACCATTTAATGGTGATAGTATAGAGTTGTAGTTCTCTCTATCTATTGATGTGTTTATTATGAGTTTAAGGATGCATGTCAATGGTTTTAGTTGTTAGTATACTAATGGAATATAATTGAATGTATAAATGTTAGTCCGAGTGGCTTCCCTGGATGCTTTATCCCTTCATCTCTGACACAAGACCAGATGGTTTCTGTGATTATCATGGCGTATTGGGTGAGACCTTCTTTGGTCCTTAACTGAATATTGATATGTCGATGCCTTGGGGTTTTTTTGGTCAACTATGGATAAACCCCAAGTCATAAACCCCCTAGTGTTAGGAAGGATCTGTGTAAGAGAGCCAACAAATGGTTTTTTTCTCGAGACCTTAAGGTTTTGTATTGCATGATGAAGGGAGAGAATGAAGTGGAATCCATCTCACGAGGAAATAAAAGATTGGTTAACTGCAAAGGAAGATGAGTTTTCCCAACGAGAAAATCAAGGTATGATAACCAACGTGGAATGTTGGAAAGATATGTATATTTACACTGATTTGCATGAATTTTTCTTTGTTGATTTTCCATGTTTGTTGTATGAATGTTGAATAGGATGATCCGAAAAGATCTTTTATACGACTATGGTTGAGTTATTAAGCATGTGTTAATTAACCAATTAGGAAGCTTAATGAAAGAGGAAGAATTGTAGAAGAAACACAACAACCATATGCACATATACAGTTATGAAATAAAGCATAAAAAACAACAAACCATAAACAACAATGTGATAACAGAGTTCGACAATCTCACCTACGTCTCCGAGACTCTGTCTCAGTGGGTGAGGCTTTCTTATTTATGTTCAAATCTCAACAAGTACATCACAACAGTGACAATTGGTTACAAAATTGATTTGGTCTTGTTCTACCAGATCTCTAGAACCCAATAGAAGAAGCGAAACTCAAATTGGATGAACAGAGCTCCCAGAAATGGACCGCAAAGGTGCACTCCTCAACAACCTCCCTGCATAAAAATGGCTTTGGCTTGGAAAATATTCAACATAAACCTGCTCTGAATGTCTTCTCATGGAATCAAGAAGGCATGGTTTATATATATCTGAAGTTGGTAACCATCTCCTAACTTCCTCCCAAGATCTGGCCTAAAAAAGGGCCCAATCTCCCCCAATATTAGCCAAAAATATCCAATAACAGGCTAAAAATCCATAAAAAATCACTATACTATAGTTGAAAAACCACATTTGCTATATATTTGGGCTAAGCCCCTCTGACCTGGGTGTGCACTCTTAATACATGGGCATATGACATAATGTGTACAAGTGCTAGCCCCTAAGGGCTACGCGTTGGGCCTTAGCCCACAATCTCTAGTCGCATGGCACAAAGGTGGAACCAGGGTCTAACCCCCCGCACTAAAAACCAAGACAGGGACCTGGGACATATGGGATACGCCCAAAATTTGGGGGCTGGTGCTTATCCAAAAACCTCGCCAATACTAATCCACATCCTGAGTCATATGGTAACTATTGGAACCGTGGCTTATCTCTGAAGTGGAGCGCCAGATTTGGAGTGTGGTTATATGGGGATGCTACGACCATGAGCTAGGGCTAGGCCCCAACCCTTTTCGCCTCCTCCCATACTATAGTTCAACTTTAAATAAAAGTGAAAGCATTAAGGGGTAATAAAAAATTCATAGGCAGGCTAGCTAGCTCGGCCTGCTAAGTCACTAGTCCGGTGGGAGAGGTCTCTGGTTCGAATCCCAAGCACTCCATATTTTTGCGATGAAACTAACAACCAATACCTGGGTTCCACGTGCCAGCCCATGTCTGGGCCATGTGGCACCTCACCACTTGCTCCAATCGATGCCATGTGTCGACACTTGACTTGTCCAATTGTCTATTGATTTGTCGATCCAGTCAGCTGACCATACCCTACCACACGTCGTCATACGGTCGTGCCACATGTCACCCTTGTAGTGGTGACACGTGTCAATTCCTGGTTGGTTCACATGTTATTCCCACGTCAGCTCCGTATGCCCAGTAAGTGTGACATGTGTCACCTCTAGAAGCTGCCAATTGTTCCTACCACGTCAATTGTATGGTCGTACGTCTTGTATAGTCAGCTACCGTGTGGCATTGTACAGACTGTACAACCATCATTTTTTTTTCATGTTTGGCAAAATGAAAAAATCACCATAACTTGAGCATACGACGTTCTCTTGAGCCTGTTCAATTTGCATTGGGTTCGTATCGATGAGGGCTACACACACGCCCGGTTTGAAGCCATTATGCTAACGTTGATTTTTAGGCCTTGTTAGCGATCAAAAATGCACTGGCATTTTTTAAAGAATGATGCCTAATATTGTAGGGAAAATTTGACTAGCTTCCCAAGCTCCAAATGCAGATTTGAAAGAACCATTGGAAATATTAGGATTTCTAGATGTTGATCGATTATTCAAGCATGTAAAACAGACTCTCCCTGACTGAGAAATTTGATTTTAAAAAATCTGCGCTTTCACCAGCTAACCCGTCTTGAATTTTGCTAGTTAGCTGGTGAAAGCTCTGCTTTTCATCAGCTAAGGAGCGGATTTTCGAGTAAATTAGCTGGTGAAAGCCTGTCACGGCCAGAATAACCGAATTTTTTCCCAGATCTACACACACTAGCTTGAAGCCATTATGCTTAACGCGGATTTTTAGGTCTTTGTTAGCACTCAAAATGCACCGGCATTTTTTAAAGAATGATGCCTAATATTGTGTAGGGAAAATTTGACTAGCTCCTGCTCCAAATGCAGATTTGAAAGAACCATTAGAAATATTAGGATTTCTAGATGTTGATCGATTATTCAAGCATGCAAAATGGACACTCCATGACTAAGAAATTTGATTAATTCATGCCACCAAATTAACCTGTCTTGAATTTGTTAGTTAGCTATGAAAGCTCTTTTCATCAGCTAAGAAGGATTTTCGAGTAAATTAATGGGTGAAAGCCTCACACGCTTAATAAATCGGGACTTTTTCCTGCATCGATTTTTGGTTTGAAATGGTTTGAAACCACTCAAAATGGATGGTAAGGAATTATCAAGTCTTGATTCAAAGGCTAGTTTGAGGGATAAGGTCAAAAAGAGGTTTTTCAACTACATTTGGCATCTTTTTCAAAGGCAAAAAATCAGGGTTTTTGCACACTTCACCAAATTTGAATTTTATCTTTGGAGGACCAAATCAAACAGCCTTGGGAGGCTAAAAATACACTTCATCAGAAATCTACTACTCTTAGAGATCATTAGATAGGACCTTTTCCTATTTTGTTTTGATTTTCCATTTTTAGTATTCTATATCCATTTTTATAGGATCTCATCCTACACTTGTTGTATTGGTTTTGATTTGACTATTTTTAGTAAATCTGATCCAACTTTCAAGGATCTAGATTTCATGTTGTAAGGCTATAAAGCCAAAGACATTTAGAGCACTATGGGGCAATCTAGGAGACATTTTTTGGCTATTGTACTAGACTCTTTATTCATAATAGAATCACAGTCCTCTTTTGTTCTCAATGACAGATTTTCTCATATTTTCATCATTTTGTACTTTATTTAAGTTTAGCTAAGCTTCTAAGAACTGTTATCTTCTTATTAAGCTCATGAACTTGAACTAAAGGTTTTCTTGCTATCTTGTATGACCCTGCACATTGTTGTATTTGGTTATCTAGACTAGTATTCTTCATCTCCTATTCAAACTTTGTTGTCTGATCATTGAGTTCTAAAAGCATTGTCTTACTCAAATGTATGAAGTGGTCCTTTTCATTAGCTATTGAGTTATCCTATTGTTCCAAGCATACAAAATCTACCATATTCTTAAGTTACCAAGCATTCTTAGCCTACAACCCTAAGGAGTTACTTGGAGTGATAACAGGCCTTTCTAAGCCCCATCAAGGTCCTGGATCTGATTCTAGATCACACCTCCCCACTAAAGGAACTTTTGGTCCCTAAAAGGTTACTGACCAGTCATCAAAGCTCGAGATAGGCCACCCAGATTGTTCCCTATCTTTGAACTCTGTCCTTTGCACCTGTCTCATCAAGATCAACTGTAACACAAGCATGACAACTGACAACATATTGTTAGCCATTTGTACCCTGTCACATCTTACTGAAGCGACTATCATCCATGTAGACAACATTACTAATGATAGCATCAAAAATACGACTGTAAATGAGCTGATATGTTTGTAATATTTGCACAACATGAGCTTATCTTGAAGAAAAGTGTGATTGATTTTCCATTCAACAATCATTTACTGTTATTTCTTAAGATCTATCACTTGCTTTGAAACAATCATAGGTGTGTTTCTTGCTTGAACTGCCTTCTTTAATTGTTCCATAATTTTATTTTCCTTTACATGATGAGCATGAACCACACATTCTTGACCTGCTTTGGTTAATTGATATTGATTATGTGTCCTGTAGAATATTTCTTTACGATCATATAAGTATGGACTTCCTAAGACCATTCCACATTCACTTAGTGGCACTACATCACATGTTACCTCATCCACATACTTAGATGAAATATAAAATTTTAATGTGCACTGTTGGGTTATGTGCATTTGATGATTGTTGCTTATCCATTTAAGTGTGTATGGCTTATGATGTATCTATGTTTTTAAACCCAATTTCTTAACCAATTCCTCTAAAATTAGGTTTGATTGAGATCCACTATCGATTAATGTATCAACCTTAGTGTGTCACATGATGACCCTTATATGAAACAAGTTACTTCTACAATCAAATCCTTCACTAATTTTACCTGTCATACAAACCAATGAGACCTTAGATTCGTCACCTGAATTCAATCCCAAGTATGTGGGTCATGTTGTTGTCGTATTGTTTGCCTCCCCTTCTTTTCCTTGAACCACTTCAGTCTCTTCTCAGGATGCAATTTCCAACAACGGTCCTCATCATGCCCCTCTTTCTTGCAATGCTTGCAAGAGGTCTTCTCTTCTTTTCTTGTCACTGCATTTGACTTCTTGCCATGCCATTTCCTTTTGTCCTCTTTCCTTGAATATGATACCCCTGATACACCAACACTTGTTTTTCTTGCTTCAATGTATGTCGATTGAACATAAACCTCATCAAGATTAGTGGGTCCAAACATGAATACAGTATTTCGAATATGTGTAGGTAAGCCTCCTATATACTTCATAAGAGTTTCTTGGGTATGTAAAGGAATATCTAACATCGGTGCCATTTTACGAAAGCCATATGTGTATTCTTGCATTGTTTGTCCTTTTCTTAGTTTTAAAGATTGTCATTTAATTAATGCTTTCTCTTTATAACCCAAAGGATAAAATTTCTTTCTAATTGCAGAAATAAAACTTTGCCATGATGGAAATACATTACCCACTTTTTGTGTGCCATTTTGCAACTTGCTTTACCACCATATGAGTGTTGTGCCTACAAGTCTCAATGATGTCAATTTGATTTGTGTGGCCTCATCCTTGATCTGTTGCACACTGCAATAGACCTCCATCTGTCTGACCCAATTACAAGTCTCTTTGCATTAACTTCACCATCATATATGGGTAATTCGAATTTAACATCAAGTTTTAATAAAGGCATTTCATTCTTATGTTTATGAACATGTTTCTTTGCATTGGATTTAGAACTTGAACTTTAAGAAGAAGGAGAAGGAGGTGAAGATGGAGGTGAAGGAGGAATTTGAGGAGGATCCTCTCCTTCTTCACTTTTTCCCTTTAAATATTCACCCAGATTCGACCTCTTATGTTCCAAGTAATCCTCATACAAAACCTTCATCATATTTGACATGGCAAAGAAAGTTTTTCGAAACTCTTTCTCATCTTGAGAAAGTCCCTCTTTCGATGCCATCTGCTCGCTTTGAGAAGTTCTCTTTCTCAATCCAATCAATGGATTCTCTTCAAAAAGCTCTCCTTCAACACGAAGTAGCTTTTGCTTGGTTAACATGCAAAACTCAAATCCAAACGTCAACTAGCTATGATACCACTTGATCTGAAAAGATATTTTATACGACTATGGTTGAGTTATTAAGCATGTGTTAATTAACCAAATAGGAAGCTTAATGAAAGATGAATAATTGTAGAAGAAACACAAAAACCATATGCACATATACTATTATGAAATAAAGCATAAACAACAACAAACAATAAACACCAATGTGATAACGGAGTTCGGCAATCTCGCCTATGTCTCTGGGCCTTTGTCTTAGTGGGTGAGGCTTTCTTATTTATGTTCAAAGCTCAATACATACATCACAACAGTGCCAAGAGGTTACAAAAATGATCTGGTCTTGTTCTACTAGATATCTAAAACCCAATATAAGAAATGACACTCAAATCGAATGATCAGAGCTCCCAGAAATGGCCCGCAAAGGTGCACTCCTAAAAAACGTTCCTGCATAAAAATGGCTTTGGATTGGAAAATATTCAGCATAAACCTGCTCTGAATGTCCTCTCATGGCATCAAGAAGGCCTGGTTTATATAGATCTAAATTTGGTAACCATCTCCCAACTTCCTCCCAAGATCTGGCCTAAAAAAGGGCCCAATATCCCCCAATATTGGCCAAAAATCTCCAATAAAAGGCCAAAAATCCATAAAAAAATCACTATACTATAGTTGAAAAACCACTTTTTATATATATTTGGGCTAAGTCCTTCTGACCTGGGCGCATGCTCTTAATACATGGGCATATGACATAATGTAGCCAAGTGCCAGCCCCTAAGGGTTGTGCACTGGCCCTTACCCCGTAATCTCTGGTCGCATGGAACAAAGGTGGAACCAAGGTCTAACCCCTCGCGCTAACAACCAACACAGGGCCCTAGGACATATGGGATACGCCCATAATCTGGGGGCTGGTGCTTATCCAAAAATCATGCCAAAACTAATCCGCAGCCCGGGTCATATGGTAACTGTTGGAACTGTGGCTTATCTCTAAAGTGGAGCGCCCGATCTGGAGTGTGGTTATATGGGGAGGCTACGAGCGTGGGCTAGGGCTAGGCCCCAACCATTTCCGCATCCGCCCATACTATAGTTCAACTTTAAATAAAAGTGAAAGCATTAAGGGGTAAGAAACAACGTGCAGGTGGGCTGGCTAGCCCGACCTGCTAAGTCACTAGCCCAGTGGGAGAGGTCTCTGGTTCGAATCCCAAGCACTCCATATTTTTTCAATGAAAATAACAACCAATACCTGGGTGCCATGTGGCAGCCCACGTCTGGTCCACGTGGCACCTCGCCACTCACTCCAGCCGATGCCATGTGTTGGCACTTGACTCATCCAACTATCTGCTGAGCTTTCGATCCAGTCACCTGCTCTGTCAATTGATCGTACCCTGTCATGTGTCGTCGTACGGTCATGCCATGTGTCACCCTTGCAGTGGTGACATGTGTCACTTCCTCGTTGGTCGACCTGTCCTTTGCATGTCATCTCCGTAAGCCCAGTCATCCTACCACATGTCACCTCCAAAAGCTGCCAACTGTGCCTACCACGCCATTTGTACAGTTGTACGACCTATATAGTCAGCTTCCATGTGGCACTGTACGGACTGTACAATCATCATTTTTTTGGCATGTTTGGCAAAATGAACAGATCATCATAACTTGAGCATACAATGTATGTTTGAGCTCGTTCAAGTTGCATTGGGTTCATATCAATGAGGCCTATGCACACGTTTGGTTTGAAGTCATTACAAAAAATTTGATTTTTAGGCCTTTCTAAGCCCCATCAAGCTCCTAGATCTGATTCTAGATCAGAGGCAAACCACTCCTAACAGTGCTTTGAGACCACAAGAACCAACTGTATGGGACCAAACTACAGTCAATAAGATGAAGGCGTTGGATAACAAGTGGGATCAAATAATTAACTTCTGGTTTTACGAAGTGAAGGAAGGCTATATTATTGAGTTCACCATAGAATGTAGTGATTCTTTCATTGAGGTTGAAAGAAATTTTGTTGAATGTCCTCGTAAGAGAATACTAGAAGAAATCCTAATGTGGATCAAGATGTTGTTCATTGAGAAAGGATTGATGTGCATGGATCCAAATAATATGGTTGAAAAATTCCCCTAGCGCTAAGGTGGGGGGATGAAAAGAAATGGGAAAAGAGAGAGGGGGTATGGATCTATTGAGAGGATCCACAATATGTTGAGATAAGGTGAGGAAAGAATGGACCTAGAAGAGAAGAGGAGAGAAAAAGTTGAAATATACACAATAAAAGTTGATCTAAAGAGGAAATAAGAACAAAGGAGTGGAAAGAAGGTAGCAAGGGGTGAGAGAGGAGGGTTTAGACCTAGAATGAAGAAGAAGGAGACCACACCAAAAGGAAGTGCAAGAGAGAGTGTTGTGATAGAAGGAATCATAGGTCATCGAGGAGGCACAACATTAGAAGTAGGGTATCTAGTGAAGGTACCATAATTATTGGTAGTAGGGTTAGGGAAGATGAAGTTCGACCCCCTTGGTTGTTGAGAGATGTCACAACCTCAAAGGAATACGAGGTGCAAAGTAGAGGCGTTGAAGTAGGTGGGTATGGTGAATAATCCCTACAAGAAGGGGAAGAGGTGTTATCTATAGTGGATGGTATTTCATGATTGCAGGTAGGAAACTCTCTAGGTTCCCTCACAAGAAATGATGGGAGAAGATGGAGGTGCCCCCTATTTGAACCAACCCCCCTGTGCATTTGTATCCAAGAAGAAAGAACAACATACAATGAAATAATAGGAGTAGAAGAAGATAGAGTAGTAGAAGAAAGAAGAGAGGATACAAGTGAAGAAGAAGACAAAGCCAACAATACTTTGCAAGGAAGACTATCAATACCTAGATCACCAATAGTGAGAATCATTCTGGAGGAGACAGTCCTAGATTGAGAATGGAAAATCAAAATACAACACTAAGGCTACTTGTATTCCATGGGACATGTAAGGAAAATGCAGAGCAACATTGGTTCACATGTGAAGCTATATGGTATGTGAATAGGATCATAGACGAAGCATCGAAGGTTGCGCAACATGAGACCAATTTCAAGAACAGAGCTTCAACGTGGTACATGAAGTATAAGGCAACTTTGCCTGCGGGGCAAACAAGGTCCCTAACACAAATTAAGAGAGATCTTCTTAGGGAGTTTCAGAAGCCTAAGTCAACATCATGTTGCATTACTTAAATCAAATAAATCAAGAAGAAAACGAGAGAGACCGTGTGGGACTATGACCATCGGTTCAAGATACTGTTAGATAGACTAAGATTCCAGATCCAATATATTCAACACAGTGAATTCTTCATTACATAATTGCTTCCCCATAACTAAGTTCATCTCACCAAGAAAAATGTGATTACCTAGGCAGAGGTGATGGAGATTGTGATGTGCCTCGAGGCCACACCAGGAGGTGGAGAGACATGGGCAGGACTGGCACAAATGTAGTCCCAACTTGCAAATATGACATGGCAAATATTAAGGTGGTGCACGAGCATGTGTGGTGTACCACATGCCGGTCAGAAGGTCACCGCATGGATTAATGTCCCACGTTGGGAAATTATTTGGTGATAGGTGCATTGAATACATTTCTGTCTAGGCCTCAAACTCAATGGTGCGAGATTTGAAGATAGTGGGGACATATTTCACCCCGCTACGCAACACTAGAGAAATATCAAAAGAATCACCATACTTAGTTCTATGAGTTCTGCAAATCCATGGGGCATGATGTGAACAATTGTTGGTCACTTCGGTTGATGCATGACCACACCCATAATACCTTTCGGGGTTCAGGAAGAGAAAAAAGGTGGTGATCATGGACGCATAGAAAGAGGTGGATACCATGGAGGTCCTAGAGGAGGATATGGATGCGATCAAGAATGAGGATATGGAGGAGGTGGAGGAATACCACCCACTTGTTTTCATTGTGGCGAGGTAGGCCATGTTTCAAGATCTTGTACCAAACCATGCTCTTTGTGGGTATTGCTATAGTACCAAGCATGTCACAGAGGATTGTCTCGACTTGTTGAAGAAGTGGGAAGAGAAGAAGACACATTGCAACATGGTAACTTCAAAACTGCGTGTGAACCAAAATAAGGATGAGGAAGTTGATGTGTGGTTGATAACCCGAGGCAAAGCCAAAATAGGAATGGACTTGGAGCATGGAGAAAACTCAAGACAAATAATGTAAGTGAAGATAAAAAAGGAGGAACTCCCCCCCATGCCATGAGAACACACTCCTAGAACTGGAAATTAATGGCAGGCAGTGAAATTTGACCCATCAATGGTCGTTTCTTTTGACGCGAACACTACGGGAATTGATCTAGTGTCTGTCCCCACCTCGACCATGCAAAACTACATTACCACCTTAATTACAGAACTAGGAGAACAACACTGGACACTTATTCTAGCTCATGAGCAACTTCAACAACAACATCAATTAGAAATCACATCACATGATCAGACTCGTGCACACTATCAACAAGAGGTACAAACACATCAAGCATTGAAAATGCTATATGATACATAAGTATCGATGCACGCGGAAAAAAGAGCTCAAAACGTGGGAAGTGTTACCAACCATAAAGAGATCCTGAGCACAGTCAATGAAGTGTACGTGCATGTACCTATTACAATGAACGAGGCCCTGGAAGTCTCCCCATCTCAGAAAATCCATGTAGTTAAGGTGTGTTTTCATGTATTGGAGTTGCATAACATTAAGCATCGCACTAGGCTCCAATGGTCCACACCCAAAAATATTGAATTGCAATAAAAGATTGCAGTCACCGAGGAAGCCCTCCAAAATGGCCAGGAATGATTAAAAGATTTTTTAGGATTAATTGAGTACAATTTTACACTCTAGAATCACCTCCAAAATCCCCCGGAGATCAGCTCCATTAATGAACGGATACACACTGCTAAAACAAAGGTTTCCCAATAGAAGAGCAGCTTGACTTCCTTACCCACAGACGAGCACCAAGTCACGATGAGAACCATTGCAAGAAAGACAAGAGAGATCATTGTCGCTTCGACGGAACAACAAACTATCTCTAGGATAGCCAACAAAGTGGTCGACAAGGCCAAAATCTTGTACACATAGAGTGTAGCAATGTAGTTCGCAGCCGCCCCTATGCTCAAGAAAATGGAACACATTGATATTGAGGCTCCATAGGTCACAACCGCCTACACAGATCAGATGGTCCATCTCACTCAACAACTGCACACCACTTTGGAAACTGATAGCCAATTCCAGGAGTTCCTCCAGGGACTCATGGAGACAATTCCATATGTTTCCTTCGTCACACCATGAACAAGGCCATTGGCTCGAGGATGAGCCAAGTAATAGTATTGGGGGCCTATTGGCACCCAAAATTTTGGGTAAGTTATGCACGTGTATATATTAGTCGTGCGTGCACATTAGTTTTACATGCACATTAATAGCGTGCGGAACTATCAGTCACTAGAGCGAGTGGAGCAGAGGAGAAAGGGACAGAGTGTTAGAATAGAAAAAGGAGGAAAAGGAGAAGAAGAGAGTCAGAGGTCTAGAGAGGAGAGATAACAGTTCAAGTTTTGCATGAGTCATGTGATGAGTCTTTGTAATAAGTTTTCTATGAGGATGAAACTATCTTGTATAGAGTCTGTAATGGAGTTAATCGAATAATATGTGTAGAATCTGAATAGAGAGCGCATAGTGCATTGTAATGCATGAGTTGTAGAATGTATTAGAGCGCATAGCGCTATTCCTATTGCAATGAGGATCTGTTGATGTATGTCTGCTACTATTTAATGGGGATAATATAAAGCTGCAGTTCTCAGTGTCTATTGATGTGTTTATTCTACGTTTAATGGTTGAGTGTGTTAATGGTTTTAGCTATTAGTCTGCTAATGGATTATAATTGAATGTATGACTGTTAGCCCGAGTGGCTTCCTTGTATGCTTTATCCCATTGTCTTTGACACAAGACCAGATAGTCTCTGTGATTCTCATGGCGTCTCAGGTGAGACCTTCTTCAATGCTTGAGTGAAGATTGATATGTCGACGCCTTAGGGTTTTATTGGTCAACTTTGGGTGAACCCTGGGTCATCAACCCCCAAGTGTTAGGAAGGATGCGCATAAGTGAGCCAACACAAACATTCCAAATTGTGTCGTGTATAACTGTGAGTAAAATGTTTCATGATTAATTGATGGCTAAATGAGGTGCCTAAAGTATTTTGTAAATAGTAAATTGGTTGATGTTGAATGGAGTATGGTACAAGCTCATAATTGGTTTTGGTTTCTTTGTCCCTGTCGCCTCATAGTCCTACAACAAATATTCATTCTATAATTTTATATTTCAATGATTTATTCCATATTGTTTTTCTCTATTTTTAATTAAATACATAAATATACATTTATATAATTTTAAATAATGAATTCAATTAGGTGATGACCAAAATTTGAAATGTGTTTTATTGGATGGTTATGAATGGATATGCCACAAACATTAATCGAGTTAATTCGATTCGAGGTTTTGCGTACTATGGTATTTGCTAATAAATGAAAACCATTCCTTTGAATGTAAAGTATACATTACATAAATCAATGAAAATATAAACATAAAATAGAATTCTTTGTAATATAAAATAGATATTTTAATTATTGAATGGTTACAAAACTTAAAATAGAATTCTTTGTAATATAAAATAGATATTTTAATTATTGAATGGTTACAAAACTTAAAATTTCCCATAGATAAGTTATTTTTTTTTTCACATTATGATAATTATGCTTTCATATTTAATTTTTATCTTTAATGAAATTTAAAGATAATTTTAAAATTTCGCATAGATAAATTAATGTTTTTTTCACATTATGATAATTATGCTTTCATATTTAATTTTTACCTTTAATGTAATTTGATAACAATTTTAATTATAGACTAAGAAGGATCTACGTGCCAAAGAAATGGTAATGGCCTTTGATATAAAATTTTATTTTATTTTTATGTTCCATTTCTTGTGCTTTTGATAGTTTTTTTTAATTGTGACTGTGAATTTTATTTGATGTTGAGAGAATGAATGTGAAATAAATAAATGGTTGGCTCTTTTTGTTGATTAATTTTCCGTGTTCAAACTTAACTTTTTAACATTTTTGAGCGTTACTTTAAAGTAGGGATTATAATCCTAGCACTTTGTTCATTTAAAATTTAAGTATAATGTGATTTGGCACTTTGTTAAGTTAAAATTTAAATATAATGTGATTTGTTTATGTTTTGATTTTGTTAGTCTTTACTTAATGTAATGATTATTAAAAATATATTTTGAAAATTTAATTTAGTTTTCATGCAATGTAATGGTTTTTAAAAATATATTTTTAA
>SNQJ01S0002535.1:46786-69038 GCA_010110895.2 Picea sitchensis | reverse complement strand
TTTAAAAACCATTATATTTGTTTAAATATGAATCTTATGTATATAGTATTTAAACCACAATATTTATTGCTCGTAGTGTGGGCATACTTACCTCACGTGGCTCTCATCTATTCCATCCTCACTTAGCTCTTCTAGAATCCTCTGTGCTCATTGCTTGTTATGGCAGTGCATGAAACCAACCACTCTCACCCTTAGTGGAAATCTTCTCTGACTTGTTATTCTTGTGACCCTCCACTCTGCCTTGAATCTACTTGGAAGATTCAGTTCTTTTGTAGAATTTTGAACAAGAGTTGAATTTGCTATTTTTTTGAACTTTATATATTTTATATAAGTAAATATGAGAGACTTGTATAAAAGTTGAAGCTCAAATTGCAAAGCTTCTTATGAAGATCATATGGAAGCTCAATTTCTATTATCTTCCTTTTGCTTATTGATAACAATACTCATTACAAAAGATAATAATGGTCTTCGCTATAATGATTGGTAAGTGTTAACTCTATTTTGTCTTGTGAGATAAATACATGGTCCCTTGTGGTAGAGACTGAAAATGTTGTTTCTACAAAAGTAGAATTGTCTCTCCAAGAGAAAATTTGTATTTTTGTATAAAAAGAATAGAGTTGACCAATGAATATCTATTGAGTTATTTAGTTAGCGATTCTTTCAAATTCTACAAATACATTTTTAACATGTTTATTTTTACTTTTAAGTTATCATTTAAATTACTTCCTATCTAATTTAAGCATTTCCACTGTTAATAACATAATGCATGGATGCATTAAACATTATGATAATAACACTTATTATGATAGATGATAGAGATCCTTTTGTCATTGTCTTATGACTTATTATGATAGATGATAGAGATCCTTTTGTCATTGTCTTATGAGTATTATTGTTATGTGCTCTTCTGAAACAATTAACATCTTTTTGGTATTATAGAATACAATGTTAGTGAGTTGAGTGGTGTTTTGCCTAATGCGGGGCAAACAAAATCAAGTTCTCTTAGGAAAATAAGTTAAGATTGGGAATGCTATACTGGTTTTCTTTGTGGGGTGGGAGAATTCCTTCTAGGTATGGAGCCTCTCATGTTAGGCCTTAAGCTCGTCCTTTGTCCCTTTCCATTACCTCTTTCCACGACCCGTGTTGTTTATTTCCCCTATCATCCTATTGCATTCGATTATGCCTAAAATAGGTAATGAAATGGGTTTGGAGTCGAGCAAAGAGGGCTCTGATGGGGGTCTGGGAAAAATGCAAAAAATTACACCTCGTAGAAGCCTCCTTGGTGCATAACCAAAGCCCATAAGGATGTCATGAAGGTAGCTAGTGATTACCACAAATGGTTTTCCCTTGCAGTGAAGGAAGAGATGGCCCAATAGCAAAACTTAATTTTGCATAAAATAAAGAAGCTTTCTAAAGACCAAATTGAACTTGAATTTGAGGGTTGAATTCTTGATATGAGTTTCCTGCATACAAGGGATACCAAAATCTCCAGGCTCACTTAGCTCTATTGGTTCCACAAGGCCTTTATAGCCTAGATTATGGAGGAAAAGGGGAAACAACAATAGCCCATTCTCCACAAATGCACTCGATGGAAAAAAAAAATTGAAATAGTCTTCAGAGCCATTATAGATATTGACATCATACTGTTTAGCCCCTCGAATAGTGACAATGACCCTCTAGCAGCAATTGAGCACACTCAAGGTTCGAAAGGCATACCATCCAACCCTATTCTCGTTGATGAAGACCCCACGATACAAAAAGACACATAGAATGAGTAGAATCAAGCACACAATCTCATAGGATAGCCAATCTGATTCAATTTTGTTATGAATGTTGTCCTGATTGGAACTAATATTCTCCTATGATTTCTACTTTCTATCTCTTAAGATGCTATCAATACTATATAAACTTTATTGTTTTCAACTATCTAAAAGTTAAAATGCTTGTTTAGACATCAAACACTAATTTTTCTATAATTTGTTATGGTCTTAATTTCCCAGACATAAACAATTATAATTATAGTTATAATACTTTTTGCAAAATATTAATATAAAAACTACATAATTAACCAAAAATTAAAAATAAAAATCCACGAGATCAAAGATTTAATTGATAATATTTAGTAATATGTACATAAAAATATAAAAACAATTGTATAACAAAACATTAAAAATCAAGCCCAAAGGGGTTGGATCCAATGGTGGAAAGCGAGGAGTTTTTCACCGTTGGGCAAGGTTCAATTCTCTTGAGGGCTTTACCTGGAGCCATGGGGACACCTTGAGGTAGTGGTCGAACATGTGGTTGCACCCAGAGATACTATAATAAATGGTATCGTGACCCGTGCACACATAAGTGGATCAAAGCCCACCCCCATGTCCTTCAAATTTTGAAAATAGAAGAGGAGCGGCGGCGGCAGAGAAGGCGAGGGTTCGTTTTTTAGGGCTTCGGCTTGGTCTTGCAGTTCTCCACAGGCCCGCTGACCTCCTCTCAACCTGTTCCTGGCATCTCAAGCTCGTTCCCGCCTGTTCGCAGATCCCCAATGGCGGCTGTGTCTTCCCTGGTGGTTGCACCTGCAGCAGATGCGCCCCCTCTCGTGGTTGCGTCCTCCATGGCGGCTGGCGCCCCCCCTGCTTTTGCTCGCGCCTCTTCAGACGCATTTTCCAAGCCCGACGGGGGTTGCTCCACCCGCCCCCTCCCAGTTCAGGGTCCCTCTATGGGACGTGCGGGACGGGCTTCTTTCAAGGATATGGCCTCCCTTCGAGGGGGTTCCTCTGCTCCGAATACTTCGATTGTTGAAGCCCCTGCAGTTTCTATCCAGATGCCGAAGGAAGCACTAGCGTTTTCCTCTCAGCTCAGCAAGCTTGCCCTGGTTTGCAGGTTCAACGACTTCTGGCCGAGTCTGGTTGATCTTCGCTCCTGGATTGACTCCGAATGGTCCCCGCTTCTTGTGGGTGAGGTTTCAGTCTGCCCATTTGCGAAGGGCTTTTTCGCAGTTATCTTTGAATCTTCTGATGACAGAGACTTGGTTTCCAGCTCCGGGTCGTGGTTCTGGGGCAGAGAAGGGTTGTCCGTGCAGTCGTGGACCCCTGACTTTGATCCAGCCACGACCTCTATTTCTTCTGCTCCGGTCTGGGTGCATCTCTCGTCACTTCCCCTGCACTTCCGGGGGGACAAATCTCTTGAATCTATCGAAAATGGCATAGGGAAATTTCTCAGCAATTGCCCTGAAGCTGCCCCAATCAACTCCACCTTTTCCCGGATCTGTGTAGAGATGGACTTCAACAAGGGTTTCCCAGCATAAATCATCCTCCTCGGAAAGAACTTATCTTGGACCCAGAAGATCGATTTCGAGAACCTTTGTTTCAGATGCAGGGTATGTTTTGAAACAGGGCACATAGCCCGGAACTGTGAGAAGTCATCCGGGAAAAGAAGATCATCCTGAAGCCAAAGGCCCACTTGGTGGACAGGAGCGCAACCGGAGAAGCAAGATGAAGCAAAGATCCCGCCGTCGGAAGCTGAAGGGGAATCCGTCTCCGTCCCCAAAGAACCTGTTAAGGGGGAAGACACAACGGAAGTAGCTATGCCCAGGTCTTCAAGCCCAACCCAGCAAGCCTCAAGCTGGGCCGATATTGCTGAGGCAGAAGAAGTGCAACCTCAGCCGAAAATTCATAACCAAGGTCAAAGCAATGAATGGCAGGTCGTAACCAAAAAGAAAAAAAAAACGTCTATTAGTGGGAAGATGTAATGACGCGAAGCCGATCTGGCTCGCTGAAATAGTTATTAACAAGAAGTAATCTGAGTAATGTGGTAACGTTTCCAGGATTTTGAATTTGAGTGATAGAATTCACTC
Source organism: Picea sitchensis (assembly GCA_010110895.2). Classification (NCBI taxonomy): domain Eukaryota; kingdom Viridiplantae; phylum Streptophyta; class Pinopsida; order Pinales; family Pinaceae; genus Picea; species Picea sitchensis. The sequence goes on along the minus strand of SNQJ01S0002535.1, from coordinate 65,188 downwards.
TCGATGTAAAGGACCCAGTGGTTTGCCACTGTTTTACTGGCCAGTCCACCTTCTTAATATAATCCATAACCGTTTTCGTAAAAAAAAAACCCATTAAAAATCAAAATATATAAAATTCTTTAAAAAAGGAAACATTAAAACGGATAAAAAATCAATACTATTATTATGTTGGATGGAAAATATAATTATTAATACAAAATTATGATAGATTTGAATCATGAGTTGAAATTCTACATCAAATATTAATTATTAAACATAGAGGCATAATTGAAGAATCAAGAAACGTGTTTGGGTTCATTTCATAATCTTTATGAAACAATTATATTATATTTATAAACTTAATGGGAAATCTTTTTATAATTAGGATGACATTTGGTCAAAAAAATATTCCACAGAGATGCCTTTATAAATTGCAAACACTTTTTCTTTTTGCTTTCTATTATTTCTGCCGACAACAGGTTGTCAGCATGTTATTTAAGTTAAATATTATTATTCCTTATATGTTTATATTATTCCTTTTTTTTTTTTACTTCGTTAACGTATGGTACTCGTGGCTTCTTTTTTTTTCCACGTTGGAGATTCCGCGCTGGAAACCCACCCCAGATACTTCCCCACATAGTGGCTGGTATGGGAGTGATAAAGCTTCGCAGCCCCAAGGGACACAGGTTTCGAACTCATGACCTCTCCCCAAACTGGAAGATTGTGCGTATGTCTTAACCAATTGTGCTATCCCATGGGTACTCGTGGCTTTCTTGATATGATTGACAACCTTTCATCATCTTTATATATTTTACATGGTTTGGAAAATATATATTTAAAAATCAATAACTTATATCTTAAAAGTCTTAATAATGTTAAGAAGGTAATATTAATTGATAAGATTGGTACGAAGGTTATATTATTGATTTTTAGAAAAACAAATTTTTTTTTTTGAGAGAATGAAAAAACTTTATATTCCATAGATTAGAATATATATAGTTGTTTATGTTAAAAAAAAGACAACTATTTTTTACTTATAATTTAATCTTTCAATTTTTATTTTATTTGCTCATTTTTTTTTTCTATGTCATACTTTAGCTTGTACAAGGTCTTTACATTTTAGAAATCTATCCAAAAAAAATTATATAAAAAATAGACATTAAAGCCTAAAAAAACATCCTATTTGTTATATGATTTTCTAAGAACTCTTATAGAAAAAAGGTTATGACTTCAAAAGATAACACATCCTTTGAAAGGGCATCAACTTCAGCATTTAGTTCTCGTAGAATGTGTTTATAGGAAAACCAATCTAGCTTGTCAACCAACTCTCGTAGATGTTTCATTATGGGTCGTAGTTGTCTTACCTGAAAAGGAGTCTTCCCATTGATCCAATCCACCACTACCTGTGAATCCCCAAACACTTGTAACTTATGCATCTGCAACGTATCCGCTTGGAAAAACAAAGCCCAAAGTGCAGCAAGTTTGGCCTTATTATTGGAACAAGGTCCCCAAAACATATCTAATGGTGAAATAATGCATTTTGGATATGTATAAGATTGCTCCAATGTTGCAAAGGGGTGATGGCTCTAGCTGGCCTTGTAAAAAAAACCCCAAGGGATCCCTTCCGTTATCGGGGGAAACCGAGGTAGCCTTTCCTTCCTTCCTTTTAGATTCGTCCTGAATTCGCCAACTAACTTGATGATCAACCCCATCACAACTTCACTTGAAATCTGAAGGTTTTGGAATATGACACTATTTCGTGCCCACCACAAAAAATACACAAAGAAAAAGGGAATTGAAACACGAGGACCTAAAGCGTCCTTCCACATCCTTTATCACCTTTCAAGATCCTCTCTCAGAGACAACCCGTGTAGATTTAATTCTTTCTCCACCTTCAACCAAACTTGTCCTGAAAAAGGGCAATGTATGAACAAATGTTGGACTAATTCTGAGTTGGATTTGCAAAGGACATGCCAGTTTGGGCCACACCACCCTCGTTTTATTCCATTGTCCCAAGTTATGATCTTGTTATCTATTGCCAGCCATAAAAGAGTTTTTTATTTTATGGGGACCTTCTGAGCCCAGATATACCTCCACCACAATTTTTTATCTCTTGTAAAAGCTTCTTCTGCAATCATATGATATCGTATCTTTATTGTATACTACCCATTTTTTTTCATTGTTGGTCCAATACAAAGAGTCTTCTTCATCCTCCTTTGACATAGTGAAGTTTGATTTTAAATAAGCTATATATGACCCCCATATATCCGCACTCTCACCTTCTAGTTCCGAAATTCCTGTAGAATTCCACTCATTGCAATTATCTCTATCCATAAGTGGGATTAAATCATCACTTAGGGCGAAGATCCCATTGTCGTGGAGGTTGTTTAACATGTTCTCTGAGAATTTAAAACCATACCCTGAACCCACCCATAGATCCTCCCCTAGGCATACCTGCTTTCCATTTCCAATAAACCAAACCAAATGAGTTCCAATTAAATGGAAAGTCTCCATAAGATCCTTCTAGCAAATCGATCCATTTTGAGCATATTTTCTTGATGACCTTATCCAATATATAAAAGTCGAACCCTAGATGTACTTGGAGGACATGAATCTGCCCCATAGCATATCATTGTGAATTAGCCTCCACATGTTTTTCACTGCCAAATCTCAACAGAACCAGACCAAGTTCTTTATAACCCACCCTATGAGCTCTTTGGGCATTGCTAACTTTGTCCATTTAACTAGTGGTGCCTATCTCTTCTCCAAATTTCCTGCCCATAAGAAGTGAAAACATGACTTTTGATTTTTTGAAGAATACCTTTGGGGATTTTTGCTACAGTTTCCCAGTAAACAAGGATGTTTCTAAGGAAAACATTCAAGAGAACCATCTTTCCACCCCTTGAAATCCATTGGTGGGCCCAAAAGGTGATTATTTTTTGGATTTTTGTGTAGATCCCCAACCAGTCCTAAAAAGCATAGTCGTTTGGTTTCAGCAGGAAACCTAGATACTTAAAACCTTCATCAATATGTTTTTTGAGGAAAAGGAAGTTATCCTTGTAGTTGGACTTCATCCTCTACCTGAATATTGTTGATAATTATTGAGGATTTTTCCTTGTTGACTAGCATTCCTGTTGTGGTGCAAAACAACTCGAGGATATTTTTAAAAGATTAGAACTCCGAGTTTTCTCCTGCGCCAAACAAAATTACATCATCAACAAAGACAAGATGATAAATAGCTTTAGAGTTGGATATCCTGATTCCTTTGAGTTTCCCTTCTCTTCTAGCTTTTTTTATCAGTAGACTTAGTCCTTCTGCTACCAGCAAAAAAAGAAAGGGAGACAGGGGAAAACCTGTCTGAGACCTATTGAGGATCGAAATAAGGGGGGGGGACACCATTGATTAGAACAAAGAAGGAGGGAGAGTCGATACAACCCATGATCCAATTGATTGTTTCAATGTTCATGCCCAGCTCGATCAGAGCGAGTCTAATGAAAGTCCAATTTACTCTATCATAAGCTTTAGAAAGGTCAAGTTTCATGACAAAAGAGGGGACTTTTTTCACTTTTAAAGAATGAAGCACCTCTTGAGTAATAGACACTATGTCATGGATTTGACGATTGAAGAGGAAACAATATTGTTCTTTAGATATGAAACTACTTAAAAGTGGTTTCAACCTATTTGCAATAATATTTGCAATGAGCTTATATATGAGGTTACAACACGAAATGGGTCGGATATATTCAAAAGAAGAAGGGCCAGGGGCCTTAGGTATAAGGGCGATATAGGTAGAGTTAAATGAACCCCATACCCTTCCAAGATTTTTGGTTTCATTTACTACCTTTAATAGATCACCCTTTATCATATCGTAAAAACCCAAGAAGAACTCAACCATTAAGCCATTTGGCTTTTGATGCTTAAATTCTCCAGGACCGAAACAACAACCTCATGAGGACATTAGTCCCCCTTCATTTTTAGAGAGGTGGTTCTCCTCTTTGGCTAAAAGATATATCTTTGAATATCTTGGAATTAGGGAGAGTGCTAGGCAACACCCCCCAAATCTTTATTGTTTGGATTTATATGAAAATGGTTCTTCAATAAACCAATATGATCTTTATGTGCAACAAAAGTATTTTTACAATAAGAAAAGATTAAAGGAGGGATTCAACATCGGAATTAAATTGTGATCAACATCACACACTATCTTGTTAATAATATATGAACACATCCATATCTTCTTCATTAGAAATAGGAGAGAATGAGTTGATCATCTCAAAGAATTTTAATAGAGTACTACAATTAATAATAAAAGAGAAATTGATAGGTCAACCTCAAATATCTCATACTTAAAACTCAAAGTTACAAGATACAATTAAGATCAACCCTGAAGAAATTCTTTGTGGAGTTTATTCATGAGAAATGTTATTCATTACAAAATATTTTACATCCATGTATGTGGCTACAAATACTCCATGATCATATAAGAAATGTTTGTAGAAGAATACAAGAAAAACACTCAACAACTCAGCCTTGTGCCCAACTTTGAGATTCAAGCATAAAGCTATAAGAAGTGGTGTGGAAGAATAGGAAGAATGGAGAAGATGGAGATTTATTTCTTTTGATCAGAAACTTGATTGTGTATCCATGGTTGTACCTTATTTTTCCTATGATCTTATGCCCTACCCCTCTAACAATACTTATTATTCGACCTTTTGATGAAGCCTCTCTTCTCTTTTTAAGAAGAGATTTTCTAACTACTTGAGTAGTTAGGGTTTCTCCCTTCTAGAAATTCTCATACAAGTTTCTTCTTGAAACATTCCCTCTAATTAATGCCTCATTAATTCCTCATTAATGAACTCACATCATAAATATAAGTATATTGAAAATTGGTCCCTCTCATGTTTTAATAAAAGTTTTAATTAAACTTTATTTTTAAAATTTAATTAATTTTCCATTAAAAGAAGGCGACTACAATTTAATTTTATGGAAGTGAAAACCAAATTTTTATCCATGAAAACCACTTCTTATGTTCTCTTCATCACCTCATCTTTCCAACGATATAAATTTTGTGAAAATCCATCGCCCGGATATCAAGATATGAGCTCATGAAGTTCAGTTGTCACGCAGGCCTATTAAAAACTTAAGCTGACTAATATTTTAATTTACAATAAAAATGTATCAACTTTCAGCACTTGAAACCTATAATTTCACCTTCTACGTCGAAATATATTTCCAATAGTATAACATTTGCATGATTCCAACACCCGAAGCTCAAGTTATGGCCTTTGCAAGATTAACACTCAACCATCGTCGATCGATTGTCTTGGGTAAATCAGAACCCTTGGATGAATTTCGTGCCCCTTCATAAAATTCGCCCTTTTGTTTCAAAAGTATATCCCACATGTATTGGGATATTATATTCTTCATGTTATATAATACTAAGTTTTTCATACACTTAGCAAGAAATACGAGAAAAATATTATGGAGCATAAAGGGTTCGACCCTTAAAATAATAATTTTGGAATCCCGTCGTTGTCCACCTCAATTGCTGTCCACCCTACATGAGTTCTCACCAAATGATGATTCATCCAATAATATGTTTCCACATGTCATCACTCTGTAGGCCAACAATATTCCTGACAAGAATCTTCCTTCCATTTTTCATCCAATAAAATCACGCATGTGTCACTTTTCATGTTGCCACGCCTCCATTTATTAGTTGCCATTTGTTTTAATCTCACGCTGCCATGTGTAATGCTCTTATTGGTTCAAGGTAAAAGTATGAAAGTTAGGATAAATGGCTAAGTGAAGAAGGAGGTGAACAAGAAAGGAGGAATAACAAGCAAAGCATGGTGGGTTCGTGGAGGTGAGAGGGTGAGGAATGACTTCACGAAGTTCACACTCCAAGTAACCCAACAAACTCAAATATTCCAAGTGTTAAATTTGAATGAGAAGTGGGGTAAGGGAAGAAATGTAGGCGCTAGAGGTAGAGAGTGTAATATGTAGACAACGAGTTGGCAAGTGAGGTAGTATGAGAAGGTAAAGGAATGTAAGAGTCTGCCAACCCGTGAATCCACCATGGATGAAAAAATGGCTAAGTAATGATACTTCTCGGATGGGCTCGTGAAAATGAGAAAACACAACATTATGAGTCTGCGATTCTGTGAACCCTTTGTTTATTTTTCAATAAGATAGGTTAAGCATGAAGTTCATTCCATTTTTAGCATTTAACCATAACCATAAATGTTGCAGAAACCAAGATCACAAGAAGAAGCACCATGCACAAGAACAAAAGAAGTATCTTGGGAAACCCTTCTCAACAAGGGAAGAAAACCCAGCCAAATCCTTTGCTATATTCTTAAAGAGAAATACCTTCACCACCAAGATAAACCCTAGCACATAAGAGGGTTCTTAAACCCTAGAACTCTAGCGCCCAAGAGAGGTGCACACCTTTTCCAAAGAAGTGTACTTGCTGAAATTTCCACACTCCCATGAAAGATATGATTCCACAATGGGGAATATTCCTTTACTTATATTAGACTTGTCCTATCAACATAAATGTCTATTGGCTCAACAGGGCCGACCTCTCTAAGTCACAATATAATAATAATAATAATTATTATAATTAATATTAACCAGATTAATTATCTTTTACATTTATTATTAATCACATTAAGGTGGGGCCGAACTGTACCCTTTACATAACAATTAGGGTTATAGGCAGGTCTGACTCTTGAACAATATATAGCAAAGGATATGATACACCCACTAGTGCTCATCCACTAGGGGCATATCCATAGGGATGTCATATCTCTGGTTTACTGCATTACATAGAAGAACCATATCTTCACACATTCACCTGTGCTCGTCCACTCTACTGATCGTCTTTCCCACTGCCTCACACAGGAGAATCATCTGGAGTCTTCTCGTCAAGGCTGCTGCTCAGAGGAGGCTAATACATCATATTCATTTCTGTTCACATGATGATGCACCCAACACTTTGGGATTTAACACGTTCACCTTGTGCTCAGCCACAGGAACGTCTAACTCAATAGATCACCTTTCCCACTGGATAATCATATGGAGTTCTTCTCAACTCTCTAAATGGAGGAGGTCATCTCTACATTCCTAGCTCTGTCTCAAGTAGGAACCACTTACCTTTGTTATGGGATTTCTCTCAGGTTTGTAAGATGAGAGAAAGACTCACATAGCTGCAATGATCCACATCTCACAGGTTTGTAAGTTGGATAATGTCTCACATAGTTGCAATCATCAACACTCCCTCTCAGCTAGGGAGGAATTATTCATCATGCCAAGTCTCACATGGATGTACTCTAAATTTTGTCTTGGTTCGAGTCATCAATTCTCCCTCTCAACTAGGATGGAATTCTTCATCAAGTTGGTTTGGTGAAGATGTCTGCAATCTGCTTATGTCTAGGAAGGTACTACATGTGTAGGATTTTCTTCTACATCATATCTCTGATATAAGAATATTTCATCTCATTGTGTTTCGATCCATCAGGAAACACTAGGTTCTTAAGGATATTTTATACACGGCTCTTGGTTATCATCATAGGATCCATCTTATGATCAAGTAGATTTATCAAAATCTTGTGAGGCCATACTTATTTGCACACTCAATGGTATATACTTTGCTTTTGTGGTATTCAAGGCTATAGAGATTTTGTTTCTTGCTGTATCAAAAAACCATGACAAACTTCATGGTATAACATCTACCGATCATGCTCTTCTGGTCCATTGTACTTTCTTCTCAATCTGAATCAGCATATCCTTTAAACTCAGGTTCACACTAGAGACATATCTCAGGCTATATCCAATTGTGCCTCGTATATATCTCAATACATGTTTTGTCTAGTGAGGTTGTCTCGGTTGACTCCTGAAATGACTAAGCACACTCACTGCATGGCATGAATCAAGTCTGGAGTCAATCAGATACATCAGTGATCCAATCAGCTATGGATCAATCTCATCTGAATCATCATCAATCTTTTTCTTTAAATCCATCATGGTGGATTTTGCATTCTTGTCACACTGAACTCCTTTAATATTTTCACTATATATTTTCCTTGACTCAGGAAAATCTCATCGGTCCTCTATCATACTTCTTGTCCCCAGAAGTAGTGCATCATACTTAGGTTCTTCATCTTGAATTCAAAATTCAAGGATTACTTGTATCCAACAACAAGGCTTTCTGAATAAGTCATCAAAATCAGGCTCTCATTACTAGCACCGTAATAATATAGGTTTGGATCAACAACTTTCTTGATGAAATCCAAATTCATCAAGAATCTATCTATTTGATATAGTTTCCAGCTCATGGATGGTAGTACGGATGGAAGTGTATCGGGTCTACTAGATCAAGTGTCTCATCATAGACTACTCCCTCTATTCGTGAGAAACCTATGGCTATAGATCTCGTTTTGTATTTATTGATACTTCCATCAACTGCATGTTTGATCTTATAGATCCATTTGGAAGTTACCACAGACTTCCCTTCTGGTCCTTGAATAATATCTTATACGTCATTTTTTAAGATATACTGGTATTCTTATGTTATGGCATCTTGTCATACTTGTTCTTCTGTTTCTTTTCTAAGACAAGGAGTCTTAGCATTAATGAAGTAGCTCATGACTGAATGATAGTTTGAAATTCTCTTTTTCTTTCTCGGGATGTGCCTTGAGAGGCTTGTATGTTTCTCCACCTCTTGTAGAGTGAGTCTAGGTAGACTTATTATGCCTTACTGTAATATCTCTGAACATATCAATTGGAGAACCTGGATTAATTGTAATAACGTTTGTCTCCCTCTGAACCGTTGAAGGGGGAGGAGGTACTTGTCTCACTGTCAATCTTTATCTGATTTATCTGGGTTTGTTTGAAAGGTTATTTATTATTTATGGACAACATCTCTGGTTGTCTCGCATAATAATCAATCAAATATGGTTTGGACTCCTATACCAGGGTTAATGGTCCAAATCTTTTGAGGGATCCCATACTAGGGATTTATTCAAAAATAAAATCAACTATAAAATTTGAAATCAATTGATTTACCCGATTTGAAGTCATGTTTTAGTTTTAGAGAAAGTATTTTTCCTCTCTCTTTTATTCAATCTTTTGAGGTGGGTCTAGATCAATGTCAGCGGTGGAAGCATATTGTCTTCCCTTCTTCCTGGTTGGATAGTTTCTTGCATAGTGTCCATAACTGTCACCTCTGAGGCACTGAATTTCTGAAACATCTCTTCTCTGATAAACTGGATTTGATGAAGACTTTTCACCTTAAAAAAATAAAAATAAAAATGGATTATCTACGCCCTCGATTAGACTTCAAATTTCAGTGCTGCGATGGTGCATCTGTGTGAATGTGAGTGTAGTGATCACGTATCAAATTTTACTCACAATTAATTCGCCCTTCAAACCCTATTTTGAAACCTTTAATTGGAGAAAATAAATTTGAGATCGTCCCAGTCGGCGAACGATTAGTGAGGAATATACGAACTTGCCACACAAATGTTCATCACATATAACCCTAGCTCAGTATTTGGTCTGCCTTGAATTTAATGATAGAACTGTAGACAATGAGCCAATGGTTGCGATGGGCCCTTATACAATATCGTAGTATCTCTAACAGTCCATATCGATTGGAGATAAGGCTTGAAAACTCTGTTGCAAAAGTATGTTTAAAAACGGTAACAGAATAACAAATGATGTGATAAGAGAAAAATCGTTGAAGCTGCAAACAGGTTTATGGTACATGTCTGGGCAATAATTTTTCATAAACCCTCCACAGGTAAGAATGAAATCGTTTGGTCCGATCCTACTGATATTCGAACTATGCCACATTGCACAGACAATGCACCCTAAACTTAAAAATAAAGCAACGATTCCAGGAAGATAGTGATCGATTGAGCGGTTTGTGGACAATTTATATTCACTGGACCCTCGCATCTGACTAGTAAAATAAATAAACGTGGGTATGCTCTGGACAAGCACGGATTTGGAAACACGAAATGGGTAAAATATCGATCGGAAAATATCATGATGATTGGTTCGACCCTTCTTCAGTAAACCTAGAAAACGCGATTTCTCCCTCACGATGTCTTCAGATATGGAATCCATGCAAGCTTGTAATAGAAGAATGGTCATCGATTGAGAGATATTTTATAGGGTATCTTGATGATGGATTTCTTCCTCCGTGCATTCTTGTGCAATGGGTTCTTTCAAGACCTATTCTATGATACCATGTTGATTTTTCAATAAGATAGGTTAAGCATGAAGTTCATTCCATTTTTAGCATTTAATCATAACCATAAATGTTGCAGCAACCAAGATCACAAGAGAAGCCTGCAAGAACACCAAGCAATATGTGGGAAACCCTTCTCAACAAGGGGAAGAAAACCCGGTAAATCCTTTGCTATATTTATCGCTAGAAAGACCTTCACCACCAAGATAAACCTAGCACACAAGAGAGATTGCTTAAACCCTAGAACTTTAGCGCCCAAGACAGGTGCACAACTTTTGACCAAGAAGTGTACTTGCTGAAATTTCCAAACTCACATGAAGATATGATTCCACAACGGGAATCTTTCTTTACTTATATTGGACTTGTCCTATCAACATAAAGTGTCTATTGGCACAACAACACCTGCTTTTTAGTCACCATATAATAATATTAATAATAATTATAATTAATATTAATACGGATTAATTATTTTTACATTTATTATTAATCACGATGAGTGAGGCTGACACGGCCCTTTACATATGGTGGGGTTAAAAGAAGGTCTAACTCTTGAAAAATATATAGAAATGATTTTTACACCTAACTAGTGTTCATCCACTAGGGCAAATCCATAGGGATGTCCAATCTCTAGTTCAATGCATTACACAGGAGACAGATCTTCACATATTCTACATAGGTGCTTGTCCACGAACGCGTACACTCTCTGGTCGTCTTTTCCATACCTCACATAGAATAATCGGAGTCTTCTCATCTTTCTATTTTCCGAGAGAGCTAATACATCATCTTCATTTATGTTCCTTAATGGTAGGCACCATCACTTTGGGATTTCCACCGTTGTCCTGTGCTCCACATCAAAGGCAAGTCTTACTCAAGCGGATCGCCTTTCCGAATGATCATCTAGAGTTCTTCTCAACTCTCGAATGGAGGAGGTCATCTCTACATTCCCTAGTTCTATCTTAGGTAGGAACCATTTACCCTTCTTAGGGGATTTCTTAGGTTTGTAAGCTGAGAGAAAAAACTCACATAGTTGCAATGATCCACATCTCACGGGTTTTGTAAGATGGAGAATATCTCACATAGTTTCAAATATATCTCAGCACCACGGTCACAATACAAAGTGGAAGACTAAGTGTTAGGATTGATAATGTCGGTGAGAGACAATACAAGTCAAGAGTACAAATGTGATAAATTGATAGAGGTATGGAGAAGGGAGAGGGTAAAATGGAAAAGCGGTTAAGTCTTTGAGATGGAGTGAGGAAATAAATTAGAGTACTTGAAACTGAAAATGGAGTGGAGAACATGATACTTAGAAAACTTCTTCATAATCTCTCCATCAAAGCTTTGTTAAAATCTTGGTGCTTAGGCATATGGAGTCATATTTTGATTTTGCAAAATGTGTGACGAATATGAGACTAAGGGCTATGCAGTGCACTTATAAAAGTTCAAAAAAAATTCATTTTCCGATATCATTTTTTTATATAATCAAGAGTGTGAAAATATAAGTTGTGAATTTTTAGTCAACATGCTGTGTCAGACTTTTCATCTTTGGAATGTGATAGAGTATGAAACAATTGACTTTCCTCCGGTGATCCCTTCCCTAAAAGGAAGGTATTCATTGATGTAGGGAAGGAAAAAGGGAGATATGATTCAAGATCTCAGTTATGAGACATCTCATTGGTTCTTTGAACATATTGAGGATTTTGTTTTTACCTGCAACTACTATGTTATCTTGAATTGACACCTTCAACCCACCTCTGTCCTTTATTTCCCATATTGAATTGAAAGCTCTGAAATGAGAGGAAATTTGTAATAATTTGTATTGTTGTCTCAATGGATCCATACTTCTCTGCTTTTACGTCTCCAAAAAGATTCCTGCTTTCCTTAGAGAAGAGATCATGTTTTTTATCATTAAAACCTTTAGCTTTGCCTCTTATTCTTATTCTTCTTCTTTAGATTGAAGTTGACCTACCTATCTAAAATCAAGCTACCTAAATTAGCTTCCACATCAACAATATCTGTCGTTTGTTTTTTCCAAAAATCTTTTTCCCACAAAGAAGTCTCTTTTTTATTTTTCCTAAATTCTCTTCCAACTGTTCCATGTAAGTCAGCCCCACCTCCTCAATCAACGGGGCCCTAACGCCCATCACTAGCTTTCTGTAATCTTCTTATTTTAACCAATCCTATTTGAATTTAAATGGATCGAGTATCATTCTACATGCTTTGTAAAGCTCAAGAACTATCAAGAGATTATCAAAAAGTCCCTCAATTTCCACTTTGGAAGAAATAACCCACATGTTCTCTATCAGACTATCATATATCAAAAACTGGTCAAGACACTTAGCCACCAAGCCCACACCTTTCCTCCCATTGGACCAAGTGTGAGAGATCTTCTTTGGATCCATATAAAAAATGGTGTGCTTTTCCATCCACCAAAAGAAGAATGATTCTAAGGGGTCTTATTGTGGTTCCCCAAACATCAGCCAATGTCAATGTAAGTTTATCCCCTAAATTTTAAATTCTATAATTAAAAACATTAGTACCACTTAAAATATCCAAATAGGGACATCTGTTGACGTATGGCCCATATACATTTCATATTTCTAACAACGTATTGAGCCATATCTCTGTAATTTGAACCACAATGCAAGAGGGTAATAATTATGTATTTTGAATCTTTAACTTTGGGTTCCATGCTATTAGGAGGCCACCAGAATGGACTTCAACATCAATCGATAAAAAATTCCATCATTTGAGCCATAGCCTGAATAAATCCTCCGCCAATGTTCCGCTACACATCATTTCTTGCAACCTAATAACTTCAGGGACAACAATCACACACAAACATTTGAGGGATAACGTTTTTGGTGAATAAGCTGGTTCACCAGTCATCTTCCATTGTGGTAAGACAACGGGTTACTCCATAAAGGACTAATGTATTAAATAGTAATATGAATATAATATGATATTGATGAGAATGAGGGCCTTATATATACCCACATAGGGTGTCATTTCATAAAGAGATGCATCATTTCATTGTGGGATGCTGTAACTCTTCATTATTAATTATTAATTATTTGTATTTGTATTATTTGTTATTTATTATTATTATTATTATTATTATTATTATTATTATTATTATTATTGTATTATTATATATTTATTTATGTTACATTATCTTCCCCTTAAATATGCTTTGTTCTCAAATCATAAATACTGAAGGATTCCCCTTAACTTTTGTTTTGGCTCGCAATGTCTTCTCAATATCTTTTCTGTTTGTAGTTGTGATACTCGATGAAACTAGATTATATAACCTTTGAATTCCTAAAATGATGTGTTTCATCTTTTGGGGAGTGACTCATCCCAAATCTACCTTCATTGTTTTGATAGGGCTTCTCATTTATGGATTCCATACAAGTTGTTTATTTTGTCTTTGTTCCGTTACAATGTTGTAGTTTAGTTGTCGATAAAAAGAACATTGTTCATATTCCTCTTGACTCTGTTGTTGGTCGTAACGACTCTTGTGATTGATTGTGATAAAACGCAGTCTCTTTGAATCTTGTTTGTTGGATCTCTCTTCAGCTCGATACTTGTGGTAATTCAGCACTAGATCGGTGTTCACGAGGTGCGGATTTTTTATACGGAAGCTTCTTGATTTCAATGGGTTCAAGTATTGTTTTCTTCAGTGATGTAAGAAATTGTTCCTAGCACCCTTTTTGTGATTTCTTCGTTCTTCCAACTTCTTGATTTGTGTAGCTGAAGAAACTTTTGATTATGGTTCTTTAGGCGACAAATTTCCTATCTCTATGATAATTTTGTCACACACTCTTTTGGATCTCAAGTATTGACTATTGTTTATCCGAAAGTAGAATTTTGGATATCTGATCAAGATTTTTGATGTAGATACTGAATTTGACTTCATTGGATGTAATGTTATTTGTTTTCTTGTAAGAAAACATTGAATTTTTTTTCTCAAGGTTTAATACTAAGCCACCCAGCGTCTCTAACCAAGTCAAGCCGAGGATTATATCAACCTCTTTCATATATAGTTGTAACTAACCTCCGAATTTTTGAAATCTGAGTTTATAATCTTTGGTGTCAACGATAAATCATGATGTCATATTTATTCACGAAAAAAAAGTGTTTTGTTTTGATTACATTTGTCTTTGGAATTGATAATTATTCTCAAATCCATACTTATGATTCACAGGCAATGCGAAACTTAAAATAAAGAAACTTCGGGGTAGTGATGATTGGCCGGTTTATTGGACAATTTTATATTCAGCGGACCCTAGCATTCGACTAGTAAAATGATAAGCGTGGGTATCTCTGGGGACAAACGCAGTTTGGAAACAGAATGGAGTAAAATGTCGATGAGGAAAATATCTCGCTGATGATTGGTTCGACCCTTATGATAAACCTTACAAGCGAAATTTCTCCCTCATGATGTCTTAGGATAATAAGGTCCACGCAGAGCTTGTAATAGAGAATGGTCATGGATTGAGGGTATTTTGTAAATTATCAGTGATGGATTTCTTCCCTCGGTGCATTCTTATTGCAATGGAGTTTCTTTCAAGACCTATTCTATGATACCATGATTTTCAATAAGAATGGTTAAACATGAAGTTCATTCCGTTTTAGCATTTAACCATAACATAACATGGTAACCAAGATCACAAGAAGAAGCACCATGCAAAGAACACAAAGAAGTATCTTGGGAAACCCTTCTCAACAAGGGAAGAAAACCCGACCAAATCCTTTGCTATATTCTTCAGAGAAGACCTTCACCGCAAGATAAACCCTAGCACACAGGAGGGTACTCAAACCCTAGAACTCGTGCCTAAGAGAGGTGCACACCTTTTCAAAGAAGTGTACTTGCTATGAAATTTCCAAAAGCACATGAAAGATATATATGATTCCACAATGGGAATCTTCCTTTATATATTGGTTTGTCCTATCCAACAACATAAATTAATAAGCATTGAACCATAGAACGCAAGTCACAAATATAATAATTATAAATTATAATTAATATTAACCGGTTAATTATTTTTACATTTATTATTAATCACATTAAGGTGGGGCTGACTGTACCCTTTACATAACAATTAGGTTTACAAGAAGGTACGACTCTTGAAAAATATATAGAAAATGATTTTTACCTTACTAGTCTTTCATCCACTAGGGGCACATCCATAAGGATGTCGTAATCTCAGTTTCTTGCATTACCTGAGGAAGAACTAGATCTTCACATGTTCAGGTCTTGTCCACGGACGCATTACACTCTGAGATCGTCTTTCCCACTTTGCCTCACATAGGATAATATGTCACGGGAGTTTATCATCAACTCTTCTTATTAGAGGAAGCTAATACATCATCTACATTATGTTCATATAATGATACACCCATCCTTTAGGTTCACCGTTCTGCTGTATCATCCAAAGGCACGTCTTACTCAACAGATCACCTTTCCCATTTGATAATCATCTAGGCTCAACTCTTTGAATGAGGGAGGTCATCTCTACATTCCTGGATCTATCCTAGGAAGGAACCATTTGCCTTCTTAGGGGTTTCTCTTAGGTTTGTAAGTTGAGAGAAAAATTCACATAGCTGCAATGATCAACAAATATTTGGGGTTTGTAGTGAGAATGTCTGGTTCAAATATCAACACCCTGAGTCCACAATACAAAATTAGACTAAGTGTTGGTGGATTGATGATATATCGGTAAAGTGAACATAATACAAGTCCAAGAGTCTGCAAATGTGATAAATTGACTAAGTATGGAAAGGAGAGGAAGAGGTAAAATGGAAAAAAGCAGTTAAGTCTCTTGGGAGATGGAAGGTGAGGGAAATAAGTGATGAAGTATGGGCATGAAAATGGAGAGGGGAGGAGAACATGATACTTAGAAAACTTCTTCATAATCTCTCCATCAAAGCTTTGGGCAAAATCTTGAGTAACTTAGGCATATGGAATTGTATTTTGATTTTTGCAAATGTGTGATGAGCTATGAAGCCCGAGGAGCTGCTCTGATTACTTATAAGTTTAAAAAAATTTCATCTTAGATATCTTTATATTAATCCAAGAGTGGGAAAATATAGTTGAACAAATTTTGGTCAACGTTGGCCTAAAGGATTTTCATCTTCGGAATGACAGAGTATGAAACAATTATTTCTCAGTGATCCCTTCTTAAAGGGAGTTATTTATTTCAGGGGAAATGTGGGAAGGAAAAAGGGAGATATGATTCAAGATCTTAGTTATGGGACATCCCATTGGTTCTTTGAACATATTGAGGGATTTTTTTTTTTTTTTTTTACTGCAGCTACTATGTTATCACAGACTAACACCTTCAACCCATGTCTATCCTTTATTTCCCATATTGAATTGAAAGCTCATTGGTTCTTTGAACATATTGAGGATTTTGTTTTTACCTGCAACTACTATGTTATCTTGAATTGACACCTTCAACCCACCTCTGTCCTTTATTTCCCATATTGAATTGAAAGCTCTGCGAAATGAAATTTGTGAAAACAATTTGTATTGTTGTCTCCCTTGTGGATCCATACTTCTCTACTTTTCTGTCTCCAAAAAGATTCCTCTTTCCTTAGAAGATCATGTTTTTTTTTATCATTAAAACCTTTAGCTTTGCCTCTTATTCTTATTCTTCTTCTTTCGTTAGAGAGTTGACCTACCTATCTAAAATCAAGCTACCTAAATTAGCTTCCACATCAACAATATCTGTCGTTTGTTTTTTCCAAAAATCTTTTTCCCACAAAGAAGTCTCTTTTTTATTTTTCCTAAATTCTCTTCCAACTGTTCCATGTAAGTCAGCCCCACCTCCTCAATCAACGGGGCCCTAACGCCCATCACTAGCTTTCTGTAATCTTCTTATTTTAACCAATCCTATTTGAATTTAAATGGATCGAGTATCATTCTACATGCTTTATAAATCTCAAGAACTATCAAGAGATTATCAAAAAGTCCCTCAATTTCCACTTTGGAAGAAATAACCCACATGTTCTCTATCAGACTATCATATATCAGAAACTGGTCAAAACACTTAACCACCAAGCCCACACCTTTCCTCCCATTGGACCAAGTGTGAGAGATCTTCTTTGGATCCATATAAAAAATGGTGTGCTTTTCCATCCACCAAAAGAAGAATGATTCTAAGGGGTCTTGACATGGGTTTTCCCCCCAAACATCAGCCAATGATAATGTAAAGTTTATCCCCCCCCCTAGAATTTTATCTCTATAATTAAAAACATTAGTACCACTTAAAAAATCCAAATAGGGACATCTGTTGACGTATGGCCCATATACATTTCATATTTTTAACAATGTATTGAGCCATATCTCTGTAATTTGAACCACAATGCAAGAGGGTAATAATTATGTATTTTGAATCTTTAACTTTGGGTTACATGCTATTAGGAGGCCACCAGAATGGCCTTCAACATCAATCGATAAAAAATTCCATCATTTGAGCCATAGCCTGAATAAATCCTCCGCCAATGTTCCGCTACACATCATTTCTTGCAACCTAATAACTTCAGGGACAACAATCACACACAAACATTTGAGGGATAACGTTTTTGGGGTACCCTGTGGTGAACCAAACTGGTTCACCAGGTAAATACCCATTGTAGGTAAGACAACCGGTTATAATCCATAAAGGATAATATATTAAATAATGTATATGAATATAATATGATATTACAATGAGAAATAAGGTCCTTATATACCCACATAGGGTGTCCTTTCATGAAGAGATGCATCATTTCATTAGGATGTCATAACTCTTCATTATTAATTATTAATTATTAGTTATTTGTATTTGTATTTGTTATTTATTATTATTATTATTATTATTATTATTATTATTATTATATATTTATTTATGTTACATTGTCTTCCCCTTAAATATGCTTTGTTCTCAAATCATAAATATTGAAGGTTTCCCCTTAACTTTTGCTCCGGCTCGCAATGTCTTCTCAATATATTTTGTGCTTGTAGTTGTGATACTCGACGAAACAAGATGATATAACCTTTGAATTCCTAAAATGATGTGTTTCATCTTTTGGGGAGTGACCCATCCCAAATATACCTTCATTGAAATTGCTTGATTATTGATTGTTCTGACAGGGCTTTTCATTTTAGGCTTCCATAC
>SNQJ01S0002535.1:33329-43449 GCA_010110895.2 Picea sitchensis | reverse complement strand
ACATTATCAAATATCATCCATGAGTGTAGGTGGCACTTCATTTGATCAATATAAATATTCTAGGGATCAAATCTTAAAATGTAGGAATATAACTAGATTTGAAAATCTGGATTTTCCTGTTTTAGTCACCTTCTTGGGAGACATATATTGATCAAAGGGAAGAGTGTTTTTCAAAACTAAAGGAGGTTTTTCATAATAAATGGATTATATTAAATAACCTCTCTCAATTTCCCAAGATCTATTTTTATTTGTGAAATATAGGTCAATCTTTGAGAACCATATTTCCAGAAATTAAATACTCTGTTTTTCCTGTTTTAGTCACTGTCTTTGAGGACAAAATATGATGATATGGGACAGTATTTTTAGAAACTGAAGGAGGTATTTAATAATCACTGGATTCTCTTCAATAACCTCTCTCAGTTTCCCAATATCTATTTTTATTTGTGAAAGAGAAGCATATTTCCAGAAATTCTAAATTCCGTTTTGCTTGCCACATCACAAATTTGAATTTGTGATAGATATCTTCCACAAACTAAAGATAGGAGAAGTGGTTATCAAATCCATCTTTTGAGGATCTCAAATAAGTTTGTAAGGCTATATAATCCTATTTATTTCATATTGTAAAAGGGGGTGGTTCGAGTCTGGATACTAGACCATGCTGATATTGTACTGAGACCTTTTACATATAAGACAGATCACAAGTTCCTTTCATTGTTTATATCAGATTATCACCTTCTCTCTTTTTCTGTGCTTGAATGATTACTGTTGTATAAGTTTATTTAATAAGTAATCTGTGCTATATTTATTCAACCCATCACACATCTGATCTGGTTGATAGATATAAACGTTCTTCACCCACCACTCAGTTACTCATCTGATTATTGAATTTTGAAAGAATTGTCTCATCTGATTATATTACTAAGTGTCTTAAGTGTGAGCCAATAGTTTATGTGTCCCATTTGATCCAACCTACACAAAAAACCAAAACATATTTTAAGTTACCAGGCTTCTTCTACCTACAACCTGAGAAGGACTCCTAGAGTGATAACAAATTGGCGTCATTGCGGGGGAGAGGAGATTGAAGTTGAAGAAAGCTTCCCTGGGAGACGACATATATCCAACTTTGATGATAGACAAAGTCTGGACATTTTTTTTCCGGTTGTAATCATTTATCTAGCGACTCCATGAAGAGTGAATCCAGTGGCAACTCCATTGGTTTCAAATGAACAAGAGGTATGCTTTCTGTTATTTTTCAAAGATTGTTGGTTTCCCTAATCCAGTGCCTAGTAGAGATGAATGGGAAAATAGCCTTCCCATATTTCGAGGAGAAGAGTGGGAAGTGCCAACTGAAAACTTGCTGGATTTTCATGATTTGATTAATCGGCTTCAGATCATACATGAAGATGTTCAGATCAAGATTTTCGGGTTTTCATTAGAGGGGATTGCTCATGATTGGTACCGGTCTCTTCCTATTGCCAATATCATCTCTTTCACATATTTTCATGTTGCCTTTCATTTGTTTTGCAAAGGCATATTTTCAGCTGACCTTCTATACTCCGAATGTTGTCATGATTTTAATTTATTGAATAAATATCCAAACATTCATGAACACTTTGCTGCAGAAGAAGATATCTCTCATTATGATATAGGGATTGATAATCTACATCATGATAACCATATTATAGATTCTTTTGACATTGTACCAAATGCACCTATTGTTTTAGGCTATCATGAATATCAGATCGTCCCCTCTGAAAACTTGAAAAATGACGAGCAATTTTTTATATCAGCATGTAACAATATTAAATTTGCAGTGAATATTGAAGGTAGCTCACAGTTTCCAGATTTGCAGATCAAGGGAATTTGCAGTAACCATGAGGAACATGATTTTCAGGGATGGTATAATATCCAGCTAGAACATCAAGAAGATCCTCCTCCTTATGAATATGTTGTTTCAAATTATGATAAGGAACAAGGTGAAATTTTTCCAAATCTGTTTCAAGATTTTATTGCTGATACTTCTATACAAGAAGATTCATCTCTGTCATTAAGGTCTTATCTTGATGCTCCTAGATTCGACCAATACAGTGATAAGGAAGAAGATATTGAGATTTGTGAAGGTTTGTTGTCTACTAGATTTTCATATGGTTCTACTTTTCAGTAGAGAGATGATAAAAAATGTGTGCATGCTATGGTTGATACTAGTTATGAATTTGTTGATCAAAATGGTAGTGAAGATCAAAATTCCAGTGATATATCTTGCAAAAATATCATTGTTGGAAAGGGTGATCATAAATTTTTTCATGATACATATTTTCACACTCATCTTTCACTTGATCATTATCAAAATAGTAATGTAGAAGAACACGAACATACCTTTTCTTTTCTTTCAAAAACTGTCAGTTGTGATAGGACAACGTATCATCATGATGGATTCAAATTACAAAGATATGGTGATGGTGAGTAGAAAGGTTTGGATCAACAGTTGAGCTTGTATTTTCCTCTAACAGAGAAAAAACAGTTTACATTCAACATCGATATCAGTGAAGGCAGTCAATATCACTTCAATTTTCAGTTGAAACAAAATCATGAAGAGGTATTTCTTTTTGGATTTGATGACCCTATTGCTGACTATTTGGACTGTATAAGCAACATAAATGTCAAAATGTTTTTGTTAGATGAAGGATGCTTTTGTTATCTTAACAAATTATATTCCTACATGCTATGGTTTCCTATATTTTTGGGGTCAAGATAGAGGATATTATCAGTAAATCAGTTTCTTGCTTGGCTGCATTGGAAATTCAATTTTACTTGATTACTTGCTCCTATTGTTTAGTGTAGGAGTATGTAGAGAATAATCTCTTCATACGAGAAGCTAGATCATTTTCAGTTGATTGATTTCATGAATAAGAAGAGCAGTCTACAGGAGACTACAAGCTAGATAACCCGATGCCCAATAGTAAAGGCAACTGAAACTACTAGGTTCTTGGAAACCGCGCAGGGAGGTCTCCATCCCAGTTGGAGCTAGATGTTAGCGATAAAAAATTATTTCCAAATCATTGAGACATCATATGACAAGATAGTCATTAGAGAGAAGATTTATTTTTAAATCTTAAGTCATGAAGTCTTAAACACAGGTTTAAAACTATATCATTCCAACAAATAAATCAAATTGCATTTCAAAATAGACCAAAAACTGATTTTCATCTTTCAGCGGCTAAGTCAGGGTTGTGAGCTGCCGAAAGTCAGGGCTTTCGGCGGCTAAATCAGATTTTCAAGGGCAAATGAGCCGCCGAAAGTGCAGAAATTTCCCCGAATGCATTATTTCGGTCAAAAGGTCAAAATTCGACTTGGTTGAGTGTATTTAGGAGAAGATGACGACTATTAATCAAAGAAATTATCAAATATCATCCATGAGTTCAGGTGGCACTTCATTTGATCAATAGAGATATTCTAGGGATCAAATCCTAAAATGTAGGAATATGACTAGATTTGAAAATATGGATTTTCCTGTTTTAGTCACCTTCTCGGGAGACAGATCCTGATCATATGGAAGAGTATTTTTATAAAATAAAGGAGTTTTTTCATAAGAACGGGATTCTCTTCAATAACCTCTCTTATTTTCCCAAGATATATTTATATTTTTGAAATATAGGTCAATCTTTGAGAACCATATTTCCAGAAATTAAATACTCTGTTTTTCTTGTTTTAGTCACTGTCTTTGAGGACATATTTTGATGAGATGGAAGAGTATTTTTAGAAACTGAAGGAGGTATTTCATAAGAACAGGCTTCTCTTCAATAAACTCTCTCAGTTTCCAAATATCTATTTTGATTTGTGAAATATAGGTGAATCTTGGAGAAGCATATTTCCAGAAATTCTAAATTTTGATTTGCTTGTCACATCACAAATTCAAATTTGTGATAGATATCTTCCACAAACTAAAGATAGGAGAAGTGGTTATCAGATCCATATTTTGAGGATCTCAAATAAGTTTGTAAGTATATACAAGCCTGCTGATTTCATATTGTAAAAGGGGGTGGTTTGAGTCTGGAGACTAGACCATGTTGATATTATACTGAGACCTTTTACATATAAGACAGATCACAAGTTCCTTTCACTGTTTATGTCACATTATCAGCTTCTCTCTTTTCCTGTGCTTGACCGATTACTGTTGTCTAAGTTTATCTAGTTGCAAATGACTGTCATCTCATTGGTCCACTCATAAAAACTAATTTAATAAGTAATCTGTGCTATATTTATTTAGCCCATCACACATCTGATCTGGTTGATAGATATAGACTTTCTTCACCCACCACTTAATTACTCATATGATTATTGAGTTTTGAAATCATTGTCTCATCTGATTATATTACTAAGTGTCTTAAGTGTGAGCCAGTAGTTTATGTGTCCCATTTGATCCAACCTACAGAGAAAACCAAAACATATTTTAAGTTACTAGGCTTCTTCTACCTACAACCTAAGAAGGACTCCTAGAGTGATAACACACAGGATGTAATCAGGTAAGATCGACGGGATCTACTTCGTGTTAGTGAGATCGTCGCGATGCTTACTTCGATTCTCAGTCCCAGGGTTAGTACGACCCGAATGTTGTTCAATTGAGGGGGAAGCCTGCAGTCCCCTGGTCGATGGCGCTTGTATTCCCTCAGACACGGCTTTATCAACCATAAACTTCTTCAACACTTCTTCAACAGATTTATCTAAATTAGTGTGCTCGACCGACATTCTCACTATGAACAAATAGGTTGGGGTAAGTGAATGAATAGCGGGGTAAAAAATAGATGGAAAGGTCTGATAGCACAGCTCGACACACACACTCACTTCTCTGTTATCTCAGATAATCACGGGTAGCAAAAAGTGGTCTCGACGCAATGTTCGACAGGTTAAATAAGCGAGTGTCATAACAGATTCCTCCAATAGATAGGAATACCTCCATTAATGCGAATTTTTCCATTAGGACGCGGTCTCAACGTCCAAAATGCGGTCTAGTCACCCATAAATGCGTTTCCTAGTCATTCTAGGGCGTCGTTCTAACAGTCGGGGCACCTCCAATGGTCATATAGCTTCGCCAAGGTGAAGTCCCATGCTGCATGGTTCTGCTGTTCCGACGAGGTTCAGAGTCTGCAAACCTACCTTCTACGAAGTCTTTTCTGTCACTTCCTGTAACTTTTCTAACTTGTCTTTCTTCTTACTGAGATTCCTTGCCTTCTTTCATATGATCAGAGTCCCTCCAACTATTTCTGGATTTCTTTTTCGATTCCTATTCTTATATTTTTCTAGTGTAGCAGCTTCGTGCTGATGATGTGCTATCGTAGGGTTCAAAGGTAATACCTCTTCTCTTATTAACTCTAGGGTGGGTATTCTTCTTTCTTGCATGGATAGGTCCCTCAAACCTTCTTGTGTTCTTTTAACCTCGATATCTAATTCTCTTGCTTTCTGTTGCTTCGACTCAACTTCTCGTTCTTCTATTAGTCGCTCTATTCTTCTAGCTATGGAATCCCTTAGTTCTTTCTTTTTCTTTTCTGTAGCTTCTTCCTCTACTTTCCTTCTGATCTGATCCTTCTCGATCCAAGTGGTTCCTAACAAAATTGGAAAAGGGGTGTTGTTCTCAACAAACCTAATAAGTTCAAATTATTCTTGAGTCGATGTTCCATGGATGATAATAGGTACATTAGTAACTCTTCCACATAGGGTTATCATCTTTCCTTTAAAAAATCCTATCTTTCCTAGTGAAGGTACCAAAATAGGCTTTCCCAAAATTTCCCAAGTGCTTTATGTTATAATATTCACTTGTGTATCCTCATCCAGGACACAGTCTATGTCGAAGTCTCCTATTCTTGTACGTATGCACTATTTTTCTTTCAAGATCTCTGATAAACTGACATATTTGTGATCATCCATTACTTCTTTTAACTGTACTAACATAATCTGAGTTTTCTATGATTTTTTCTCTTTATGATTCTCTAATATGCTCTTATTCTCTTGACTCATGTTTATTTGTTCAACTTTAGAAATCATGTTTGGATAGTCCTCAACTTCATGACCAACAAATTTACAATAGAGACAAATAGGACTTGCACCATGGAATTCCATGGCAAGATGTCTCGGTCTTCTGCAGTTGTAACATAATTTCAATCCTCTCTTTCTATTGTATGTTCCCCAACTTCTTATGTACTGTGCACTAGGATCACAGTTCTGGACTTGCAATCTGCAAAAATTCTTTCTAGGTTCCTCTTTTTCTTCAGATCGAGTTTCTTTCTTAGCACAGAGCTTCGCAAGTCAAGTAGAATATTGATCCCTACAACAGCAGATCTACACACAAAGCTTCTCTTTTCTTTCAGTTCCCAACAATCACAATTTCAGGTCCCGATAACGGAACCATTTGTTGGCATAGGGGCATACCCAGGGTTCAACGCTTCAACATCACACCAACAAAACCCTAACTACTGGCCCTTTCGGTAACACCTATGAAGTAGGCAAAGTATCACCCAAAGTAGAGGTAGGGGGGGTTACAAGACTCAAGTTTCTTTAACCAAGTTGGGACATAGATCTATGATTATAACACCTCACAGAGTACTTAGGAATAACACACATTCATTCATTATCTTTATTCACATCACAGATCAAACCCTAAGTACAGATCGACGCAGTAACAATGAAAAAATATACATCACACTTAGCATCAGAAGTTAGATCTAACACATTCAACATAGACAAAGCACTAAGCATTCATAGATCTATCTATCATTCATGATAATCAATGCACTAAGAAGATCTACAACATAAATATCATAACATAAAGAAAACCATCAACACATGATATACGTGGTTCACTCCAGTGTGGGGCTACGTTCACCAACTGCTTCATCTTCTTTATTAGTCTTCAATCTCTTACATTCCTCTGCTCCTGTGCACCAAGCCATAGAGCCAAGCTTCATACCGGATAGGTGATCTGCGCACTGCGCACCAGATCCACCTTCCCAAAATCAGGTCAAGGAACAGAGCCAACTCCTATATGAGGCATAGAGCCTTACATACACAATCTATTGCACAAAGTGACTCAGAAGTACTTTCCTCTTTGCAGTTAGTGAGATATTACTTCTTGCACCTAGCTACCTCCTCTTCTACATTACAATCTTACATATTTATACTTTTACATTCCTTACAAAAGGCCTAATCATGGGTAAACCCATGGGGCGACATCCCATAACCCATTACATAAACCCTAATGAACCCCTTGCTGGGTCCACAAAACAAGTGAGATCCCATGATCTCAGCTCCACCTAGGCGCTCCATCTTCGACCAGCCTGTCGAAGTCCAAAAAGTGGTCAAACCCGACCAATGTTTTCTGAAAACTTGGTCGAGGGACAACAAAGTATATGAATATAATATGGTATTACAATGAGAAATAAGGGCCTTATATACCCACATAGGGTGCCCTTTCATGAAGAGATGCATCATTTCATTCGGATGTCATAACTCTTCATTATTAATTATTGTTTATTAGTTATTTGTATTTTTTATTTTTTATTATAATTATTATATATTTATTTATGTTACACACCCCTACCCCTCCGGCATTAAAGGAAATAACTTTCATTTTGGAACCTTTGGTTGGGCCGTCCTTACTATAAGAGCCCCAATTATTGTTGTTTGTTTACCACAACAGGTTTCTTTGGCCGCCATTGATTGGGCTATAGAAATATTATATTTCCTCACTGCATTCCCCATAGGATTCGAATCCAAATCTAAACCATCGACTTCATCCCACTTAGAACCGAACTTGACTTTGGACCGCAGTGAATAGTCTGACTTAATATCAAAAGAGTGACTCGAGGATAGAGGATGGGAAGGAGAGTCTAGAAGACATAGAGGGGACTTATGTATGATTACGGGAGACTCCTTCACTAATTTTGACACTAGATCGAGATTAGGAACTCCAATAGGAGGGCTTGAAGTAGGAAATTGAGAAGAGGGAGACTTGAGGTTAGACTATATGCAAGGGGAAGATGGAGCAGACATAGCTTGAACCTTTTTTGGAAAGGAAGCCACATTATTAGACAAGATAGTAAATTCAGAACTATATGACTTACCCATATCTCCTTTAGATGTTGAATTTGTCATGTTTCCACCCGAAATACTGAGCTAGGGTTTTTTTTTCCCTTCACATTCCATGTTGTCACCTGCTACCTCCAAGATCATGTCCAAGGACACCAACTCATTTTTCCTTTTCCAGACTTTAGTAAAAGGGGGAAAATTATCTTGAGACCTGTTGCACTATTCTTGTAGGTGTCCTATGACTTGACAACTGAAACACCTTAAGGGAATAAGCTAGTAGTCGATCCTCTAGTTAAATGAGAAATTTCCCCACACCAACTCTATCTCATCATGGAGCCCATCACACAAGTCGAATTCAATTTGAAGCCAATCCCATAGATGGTCAACCTTGGAGTCCCATCCTAGCTCGATTCCAACAAAACGACCAATGTTGTTTCCTATAGATTTTAATATCTCTTCCTTCCAAGAAACCATGGGGATATTTGGTAAAATTGCCCAGATTTTTGCAGGTGAGAGAAATTCTTGAGTTGGATCAAAGGAAATTTACCACTCTTTCAAAATCAAACCCGGGAGGCCCCAACCAAAGGATCTATTGAAAATATCCATCATGTCATCATGGATTTTAAACTCAAAACTAATCCAGTCTCTTGCAAGAGTATGAAAAACAAGTGTATATCCAAGAACATGCAACCAATTATCCTCCAGTGATTTTTTGATCTTGTCGGGGAAACAACTTTCCCACAGAACCGACCTACAAACATTTTACCTACCATCCTTGAGATATCACCAATACCTAATTTTTCACCCACCACCATGCACCTACACACTTTACAATCTTTCCAACACATGCCTTTCCTTGGCTCCCAACTTTTCCAACCTATGGATGGTGAACGAAGAGCTTCTTCCCCTTTGGAAACTTCTAGTTTAAACTTTCATGTTGAACTCTCTACATGTGAATCTCCATACAAGGTTGGGTTTACATCTGAGCCTTGAAAATCTTTCACCTTCTTATTAGTTGGGGAACCACCAACATGGAGACTATTGATGTGGAATTTTGAACCACCACCTTCCGCATCGAGATTGGGACCTCGTACAATGAGTTGATCCTCAGGGACTGACATTTTAGGGGGGAGACAACGGTCCCAAATATTCAATGTTGGATTCCCTCTTTAAACATTGCAACCTTACAAATTCCTCATCCAATATGAAAACATCATATGATCCTAAAAACTATGCACTGAAATCAAGGTTTGAGTCGCCCATAAAAAACAAATTAACTACTTTTTAAAGAGGATCTGTCTGGTCCAATATCTCCATCACCTAAGTAGTTGACAAAATTATTGTGGCTAATCACCAAAACAAAAAGTGGGAATATCCTTGAGTAGTGTTGATTCCATCCTCCATTATCGAGACTCGAGGGTAAAACCCGTGCTACAGCCTTTAACTAGCTTAAGAAAGGGGTCTCTTCGAATTTGAGAATTGAGGTGAGGACAATCCACAAGGACCATCCACCTTGAATGGGATCACACCAAAAAATACAAAGTGAGACTTACTAGTGTTGTCTAAATCATTTGGAATCATAGAGTCGAGCCGCCATGCCTCAAGAAAATTAAATAAATTAAATATGTGTTTTTTAAATAATTAAAAATAAAGTTGGTATTTCATGTAAAATTCTATGAATATATATTTGAACATCATCCTTAATTCTAGATTAAGAGTGGTAAGACCATTTGAGAGAGTAGCATGGAATACCAAATGGAAAGGTGGATGAGTGTCACACAATGCAGTAGGAGAATGTGATGAGAGGTTGTTTCATTTTTCTTGAAAGATCATGCTTTACCTTCCAAGGTATATATTTTCCATGTTCCTTATTTACATCAAGTAGACTTTCTCTCACCAACAACTTCATGCATTTATATTTGAATTCTTGGTCAAAGGTGAAAGAGAGACTCATTTAAGATACATGATGCAAAGGATGTGAGTTATTTACCTGACACTTGGAAATAAATGATTTCTTTCCCATGGACCCTTTTTTCATATT
>SNQJ01S0002534.1:401950-424730 GCA_010110895.2 Picea sitchensis | reverse complement strand
GAGATATTACAACAATTATACAAGAGATACACAAGATACAAATAGACAAGATTAACCAAGTGCCAAAGTGTGAGAATTAAAAGATATTCGAAAGTTAAGATCATTCACATAAGGCCAAGCATGCCCCAATAAGAATTGCACTGTTTTTCAATGACAACCACTAAAGCACTCAAGATCCAAAAAGAAGATACCTCCAAGTGGGATGCGCTATCTCTTGAGGGATCACACCATAAAGAACATGAATTTGAAAGATATAAAATACTTGAAAGATAAATGCTCTACTCACATAAGAGATTTAACACTTAGAAAATTAAACGATGGACTTGCATGAAAAATAAAATATGTATGTATGCTTGCAATGTAGAGTTCTAAACAACCATAAGATATGTCCCAAAAGAAGATTTCCAAGAAGACTAAGTTGTTAAGAGTTGCTTAAAGATTTGCAAATTTTAATTACCCCCCTAACTAAGTGTCAAACCTTAATCCTCCTCCTCCTATTGCCAAATGGCTGCTGGATGCTCAAGATAGTAAGGCAACAAGGCTCACCCTAGCTTTCTCAGTCAGCCCTAAGATCTGAGTACTTCCCGGAAAGGACGCATCCTGTGCGCCCTGAGATTGTCCCCGGCCTACACCTTCCGTTGTTTTCCTCAAACCCCGTTTTAGATGGTGAAGATGGTGGAATTTAGGTGTCCTAGTTGGTCTAGTATATTGTTATGACTTAGGACTAAGTCTTAAGATGTGTTATAAGTGTTTTAGACAAGTTTTAGGTGCCCAAAAATAGTGAAAACTTCCCAAAACCGAAACTTAAAATGACTGTTGTGAATGTGTTACAAATTATGAAATTGCAACATAGGAACACATCTAAACTTGTAAAGAAAAACTGAAATACATTAGCTATTCCATCATCATTTACTCAACCATTTGCATGTAAAAAACTTGAAGAAAAAGAAGTAAATGAAAGACAAGAATAACTTGTCAAAAGAAAATGAAAATTGCTTTAGACAACAACCATTTAACCATGTGATTTATCCCATTTAACATAGCATGCTAAAGATTTGAAATATTTGCTGAAAAGAAACTTAGAGCATGTAAATGGAAATATGCCTTAAGGGCTTGAACTAAGATGAGTATATGTGTGATGTCTACTCTAGAAGATTTTAACCATGTCAACAAAAAAATCCATCAACACAATATTACCATCCTAGCCATACGATATGGGGATTTCTCTCTCAAGGTGTAGGCAATTAGTTAAGCAAAACTTTGAAAATAGATGCAAACCACTCACAATGGCACAAGGTGGAGGCAAGCCTACCAATGTTGTGCCAAAGAGGGTTGGAATGTAAATACAATTATTATTAGAACAAACTAGCCACACAACCTTGTCCTAATGACAAGTGAGGCAAGAGAATAACAAATGCAAAAATAAAACTAAGTCCTAGCCCAACGATTTTGGGGGGTTGGTTGAGCCGATCACTCTCCCAAGGTGTAGGCAATAAACTAACTTGCAAAATTAAAATACAATGGCTGAAATACAACAATAGAATGCAAGCCTCAAAGGAACTTCTCGGGGGCTTGCTACAATGCTAGAAATGAATAGATAAAAGAAGAGATTTGTTACCCAACTAGTGGAGGCTCTTTGGGGGTGTTGTGAGAGTGAATTTGTGCAGCATATCCCTTTGTTCCTGGTAAGAATCTGCAGAAACCAACAAACAAATGCTTGCTGGAAATGCTGCACAATACAAAAATGTTAAGAAAAATTTATGTTTTTTACGCAGAATTTTTTCACATAAAATCTCCAAATGAAAGTAAAATTATTTGACCTATCTAAGATGGTTATCAAACTAAAATATAAATGGAATTTGTGTAGAAAATAAAACTAAGTAAAGCTAGGAGTTTGAGAAGGCTTTGAGAGAAGACTCCTTCTTGAGGCTTTCCCAACAATCCCTTGAGGTAAACCTGCAAAACTCAAGACAAATCATGAAGCATGGAAGTAGATAATATGTATAGATAAACTAACAATCTGAAATACTTCAAACAACTAGCTATCCAAGATATATAAACCAACAAGAATACTCTTTGCTAATCTACCCAAGTAAACTACTTTACTAGAGATCTACTCAACACTACACAATAAACTCAAACACCACAATATCACCTCATATGAAATAATGCAACTAGAATACTCTTGGTGATTCAAAATCCTCCAAATCTTTATTAATCCAATGGGAGAGTATTGCAGCAACAAGTTGCTCCAAGACTCTCAAGAGAAAAATGAGATGGAAGCAAGAGGCAAAGAGCAAGAGAGATGGGGCGAAATTTCAGTAGAGTAACACTAGCTCAAAGATTGGTGAGTGAATGAGTGAGGAGAGGCTCTATTTATGCTTGGAGAGGCAAACTCATCCCTCTTGGATGAGATCCAAGTGTCAAAAACCAAGCAAGGGAGAACATCTCAAGGAGGGGGGCACACCACTTAGGGTTTGGGTGAGGATTGGTGACATGGATGAGTGAGTTGGCAAGTGGGGACCATGTAAGGATGAGGTGGTGTCTTAATGTTTATGCCATTATTATAGTTCTTTGCATTTCATAAGATAAGAGCATAATAAGAACAAGATCACTGAGAAATACACATCCACAAGAGACACAACATTTATCCTGGGAAACCCTCTAGGGGAAGAAAACCCAGCAAAACTTCCCTTATCATAAATAGCTTGTACAATGTTCAGGAGATAACTCAACTGTCCTGAGAAAATCCTCCTCCAAAGAGATCGCCACCCTTCTTCTCCTCTCACCAAGCTTTGAATTGACACCTCATGAGAGAATGAGCAAGTGAAGTGTGTGTTAGAGAGTGGTAGCTAACCTCTTATTTATATCAATCGGCACGTGTGAAGAGTCACCATCACGGCGGGGGCCGACCTCTCACTGGGTGGGTAAACCCACCTTTGTAGTCTGGCCCTTTCATTACCAAGCTGGGGCCGACTTCTTGTCTGCACATTATAATTGTTAGATGACCAATCCTTAAAGGGGATTTGGTCATATACAATTACCGACATTGGTATCCAGTACGGGAGTTAATCTAATAATAGAATAATAATAATGACATGATTAATCCCACAATGGGATTTAATCAATAACAAAATAATAAGAATGCTCTTGTGATTTGTTATTTCAACACTCCCTCCTTAACAAGAAGGGGCATTTCTTCATTGGTCTTCATGTCGGCATCCCGGTGAGAAGTGCGCATCGCCGTTGGCATCTCGAGGCGATTAATAAAATCAATATCATCTTGAACAATTGTCTAGCACATTTACGAGTCCTTGGAAGGAGTTTTTTCTTCATCGGTAACATCATCATTCTCAAAGGAATGCTATCATCATCGGCACAATATGTATCGGTAAAATGATACCTCATCACGGCACTACATCACATCTACCCCGATACTACACTAGCTCAGTGTCATTTTGGTTAAAATTTGTGCTTCGATGTCGAGTCCAACATCGATTACTACACTAGCTCAATGTCACAACGATTAAGATGGTATCTCAGTGTCAATCACACCTTGCTTCGTCCCAACAACTGGGTCCGATAAAGTAATATCATCATCACAAGCTTCGTCTTACAACTAGGTCAGAAGGAAGGATCATCATGGCGTCATGCTTACGTCTAACAGCTAGGTCGAAGCATGACTCATCTTGCTTTCGTCTAACAACTAGGTCCGAGAAGCAAGGAACACATCAACATCTAGCTTTAAGTCTAACAGCGAGGTAATTGAGGAAGCTAGGAATCATTGGCGTTATGCTTCACGTCTAACAACTAGGTTAGAAGCAATGAATCACACAACGTCTTGCTTTTTGTCTAACAACGAGGTTAGAAGTTAGGAATCATCTTGCTTTACGTAGTTGTTAGACGTAAAGCTTGATGATGATATTCTTTGCTTCTGAACTAGTTGTTAGAAGCAAGGAACCAGCGGTGTTATGCTTCATGTCTAACAACTAGGCCAGAAACAACAGGAACCTTGGCGTTATGCTTTTCGTCTAACAACTAGATCAGAAGCATAACACATCTTCCTTTACGTCTAGCAGAGAGGTGAAACAAGGATGCGCATCGTCATGCTTTAAATTCTAACAACGGGTGAAGCATGACTCATCTTCGCTTACATCTAACAACTAGGTCAGAAGTAAAGAAAGATGATGTGATGATACTAGCACTGAGCTTCTTGCTAGTATCATTATATCATCTTGCTTTACGTCTGTTAGCTAGGTTAGAAGCAAGGAATCGCATCTACTCTCCCTTTCAGGGTCCTTTCCGGACAATACCAAGCCCATCGGTGTTCAAACTTTACGAGATAGAGGCTTGAATCATCACATCAACAACTTGTTCATCCGTGCTAATGTCTTTGGAGCTTGGGGCTCTACGGTACCATATCACGCGAGGATGAAATGATATGAGGATCTCTATGTGCTTGGGCACGTGGTGGAACACAAGATTCTCTGTCATTTTATCGACTTTGATTATCACCTTAGAATCGCGGTTGCTCATCTCCAAATCAAATAAGCACATGCGACTGGCTTTGAAGCCATGTAAGCAGCGAAAACTAGCGAACATGCGGCGTGTACTCTGCTTCCATCTTTGGAAACAATCTTGGATACTTCCTACTACGCCACAAGATCATAGGCGATCTAAGCCCGAAACAACATGCGGAAGTGCTTTTACGTCGATAGCGCTTCTGCCCTAATCGCATCGGTGTGTATCCAATCCCGGTGAAGTCATGATCATAGAGACCATAATCCATTGCCCTTAAGAACACTCATCACATGTTTTCGACCGCACTAAATGGGCTGCGTCACGGGCTCCCACGGCTGACTCAAATTGATGATGTTCAGCGCAAAACATAAATACGTCTGGTGTTCATCAATTTACATCGGTGATCAATATGTCATGCATGCAGTGGCATCTATCAAATCGGCGAAGTATCGACCCACAACGACTTCAACTTTGCTTCCGTAGATTGTATTCATGAACTTGCATTTGAGCATGTCGAATCTCTTGATTTCGACCGTGTACTTCCACAGTTGGAGAATTTTTCGGACTTTGCCATACCTCAAGACTTAGAAATAATACATTAGGCCAAAGGTCTTTCATTTCAAATTAAGCAACGAGTCATTTGTCCCGTGATGAGCTTTTCTTCTTCTCGAGTTAAGAACAAGTCATCCACATACGGTAATATTATTAGCAGTTTTTGGTTCATTATCCATGATCTTTGAAGTAGAGATTTGAATACACTTTACTCTTGGTAAATCCCAAACTTTGCAAGTATCTGTCAATCTTGGAATATCATGCCCTAGGTGCCTATTTGAGTACGTATAAGGCTTTCTTCAATCGACAGGACATGAGACTTCCTGTCTTCAGCCTCAAATCCATGGGGTTGCTTTATATACTTTCCCCGATAATACCATTGGGAAAGGCTGTCTTCACGTCCATGCAGTGGAAACTTCCATTTCATCTTAGCGTGAGATCTACTCTAATGGTTGATCGGAAGTGGCCAATAAACCCTACCGAGGAGGCGTCTCTTCAGGTCAATACCTTCCTTCTGGGAAAAACCCTGGCGACAAATCTTGCTTTATATTTCTCAATACTTCCATCGGTAGCATGTTTTATTTTGAAGAGCCATCTGTGGGATACCCATCTTTATTCTTTGATCTAGGAACTATTTCCCACGCCGCCGTTCTTCATTATGGATCGGTGTCCTCTGTCATGGCATTTGCCATTCCTTCTTCGAATGGCCTCTTCAAAACGGCGAGCAGGTTCTTCATCAAGAGATTGCCTCAAAGCCGTGGCGGAGAATGGCTTTTGGTCTTCTCACGTCACCGGGGTTCCTTACGGAACACCATACTTCTCTCCATCTTGAATAGCTCTCTTGCCCAAGAAGGCTATCTTTTATGGGAGATAAGGTCCATCGAGGAGGTTCTTGAAGTTCTGGTATATCATGATCTTCAAGAGTCTCTCATCAGGGGAAGCTAAGGCTTCCCTTACAGGTTCCGCAACTCTAGGAACTTCTCTCACGCGGATTACATTTGTCACAGGATTTACGAGGTTCCTCTTCACATACCTCTTCAAGGCGGCATCTTCGATTTCTTAAGTGCAACTTTCTTCATCAAATGTCCGCGTCCTGGCGATCTCAATATGTGCGGTGACGGTATGTAGGTCTGAGGCTTTGGATACCTCCACGATTATCCAAATATTATCTTTCCGGAGGCTCAATTTGTTCTTTTCTCTTTGATTTTGTGAGTGAAACTAGCTGGGCCGACCAAATATTTTGAGATGGCTTGCTCAGTGAACATTTCTTTTGGGGTCGCCGAAACCAAGTGCACTATGGGATGATGCGATTGCGCACATAAAATATTTGCCATGGTACATACGCCCTTAAACATAGGAAGATCATGATCTTCACATCTTCCCGACATGGTTACGTGCTTTAGTTCGACCATGTCGTTTTGTTGGGGATTGTAGAGTAGTTAGTTCCCCTCTTGATCCCGACATCTACTGCGGCTTGAACTCGCCGAGGTATATTCTCTCATTATGGAGCACGGGTGTATCTTGATATTTATTTCAGGAAGATTCTCTATCAAGGCTTTGAATTCCTTGATCTTGTTGAATACTTCAAATATATCGGGGTCTTTATAGGAATAATCATTAATGAATGATACATGAAACCTTGTACCATTAATGGAGGATAGTGATGGCGATTCGATACACCACATCGAATGGATGAGTTCAATCACTTCTTCACGCTTAGCTGTCTCTCTTCGGAAAAAGTTCTTGATGTTCTTCCCTTGCGCGCGCATCCATAGCATGCGCCTTCATGATCATATTTCCGATTCACGGTAAACTTGTGGCGGCGTTGCATATGTATGGTAAGCGCCTTGTGAATTGATGTGAGCCAGCTAATCTTCTAGAGTTCACATGGATTCTTCAATAGCATGGGTCATGGCGGAAACCGGTGACCAGAGTCTTTTCCGCTGATGATTGCTTCGTTTATACAGATTTCTATTCTTTTTATGCGTTGCCTTATGCAACTATGCAGCTATAACTTCCTCACATGTGACCCAGAACAAGGTCAACAAAACAACAAACAAGAATAATATCCTTCTTGATAATTATAAAGCAATAGCCGCGAACAATCATCACGATGAAAGCTCCTTTAAGAGCTTTATTGCCTAATTTAGCAATGATTAAAGGTAAGGAGTACAATCTGAAATGGGGTCAACACTCTCTTGGTGTTGTGACAAAGCATTCTTCAATGGCAATCTGAAACTAACACCTGAGGTTTCTCTAGAGGAGGTGTTAGTCATATCAAATATAAATTCTCACGTATGTTATCAAAGTATATTACTTTACGACGGTGCTATCTCAACTAAAGTTGTTAGCTTGTCATGTGTGTACCTTTGAATCTTGATTAATCAAACACGGAGCCTTGTCCTCAGAATGAGTGCTTGCTTTTCTTCCGGGTCTCCTTCCTCAAGTGGCGAGTGCTTTCTTCAACCTATCTTACGTACTAAGACAATACTAACTTGACAAAGGTTAGGTTAGAGGATAAAGCTTTATGATCAACTTTCAATCCTTCTAATGATTTGATCATAGCTTCAACATGCTTGATCAAGACGAATTTCATATAAAATAGATGCATATTAGAATAATCACACGGAGTTTGCATATTTCCTTTGAATGTGTTGGATCTTGAGATCATGGATCTATGGCAAAAGATCCCTCCTCTACATAAATACTCTTTAGGGGTTTAACCATTAACCATATGTGAGTACATACCTCGGATAGCATTGCAAGTAGTGGCTCCATCGCCCGGTAATCGTACAAAAACTTCAAAATTGATTGCAAGCGGTCTGTTTTCTTTATAGCGAATGCTACTGGCCTGGCCCGGTTAAAGGCTGCCAAGCTGCACCCAGCTTAGGGTTTATGAAAACCCTAATTTTTCAAACTTCAAATTTTGAAAATCACGTCCAGGAGGATAGACATCTTGTTGGTGGCCAGTATCTTTGGTGTACTAATTCGAAAATCCAAATTTACGGATTCAAATCTGCTCTGATTTCTAGGCTAATTATACGGTTTTGCGGTACTACGGTATACGGTACCCACGGTACTTCTAGTACTCGGTTTTACGGGCTATTGAAACTAGGGTTTCACTTTACGGAGGATCTAGCTGAAAGGGTGCGCTCTAGGTGACAAATGGATCCTTGGGGGAGGGTGCAACTTTCTGGGGTGATAGATAGTAGCCCTCACTTTTTCAAAACCACAATTTTGGGGCGTGCTTGTTGACGTTTTCCTCTGCGGTGTGTGCTTTTCTTGAGGTTACGGCTCTGATACCATGTTAATGTTTTTACCATTATTATAGTTCTTTGCATTTCATAAGATAGAGCATAATGAGAACAAGATCAGCTACATCCCACCAAGAACTGGCTGCATTTATATTGTGAAACCCTCATGGGGGAGGAAAGCCAACAAAACTTCCTTATCATAAATAAACGCCACAATGTTCGAGATAACTCAACCAATGCAATCCACCTCAAGAGATCGCCCGCCGCTTCTCCCTCTCACCAACTTGTAAGTGCGGCTTGCCTCATAAGAGAATGAGTAAGTGGAAGTGTGTGTTAGAAGTGAGAGCGTAACCTCTTATTTATCAATCATGCGTGTGAAGAGTCACCATCTTCGCGAGGCCGACCCTCTCACTACGGGTGGGTAAAAGCTACCTTTTATTGAATGCAGCCCTTTCATTATAGCTGGCGGGGCGACTTCTTGTCGCATTATAATTGTCAGGGTAACCAATCCGCAAAGGGATTTGGTCCTATTACAATGCAAGGCCAGTTAATCCTCAATGGGGATTAATCTAATAATAAATAATAACTTAATGACATGATTAATCCACAATGGGATTTAATCCAATAACAAAATAATAAAGAATGCTCTTAGCGATTACATTATTTCAACATGGTGGGCTAGGAAGGGCGCACCACTCATGGGAGAACCCACAAGCCATTTAAATGACATTCTAAGGTTGTAATGAAATCCCCTAGGTAGTGGTTTTGAGTGAGGTAAAGTGTTAGGGGGTGAGAAAAGGTTATGAAGTGGGTTGGGGTAGGTTAGGAATCATCCCTCGGCTCTTTTCCATCATTACATTACCCCATTAACTCAAAAAAATTACAAAAAATGACATTCTACCAATGTCATGACTTAGCAATAAAAATTGTTGTTTTGGTTGATTGACACTCGGGTGAAAACACTTGAAAAGGGAATGCAGTGGCGAGTTGAAACTTGTTCAAGGGGTGTGGGGGGTGCCTTTTTCCATTTTTCTTTTTGAGGCACAAATACCTAGCAAAAGCCAGGACTTAGTTTTCACAATAATTAGCAAAGGCTCAATTAATTAATTAAATGGTAAAATCCCAACCTTGGGAAAATTAATTAAATTTAATTAATTAAAAATTTCCTATCTAGACACCATTGGAATTCCATGAAACTTTCTATGATGTCTTGCATGGTCATTTACATCATTCATAAACAATAGCTTCTGAGGAGGATGAGACCATTAGAGCGCCTTTCCACCACTTTGGAGGAATTATTGTGCAAGTGTGAGGGGAAAAACTCAAGGGAAATTAATAGGGCTGAAAAGCACAATTAATAGCGAGGATAAAACCCTCGGTGAAAGGAACTCTCCCCAATGAAAACATCCCAAGGTACCCGACCTAACTATGATCCCTGTGGAGCTATTGCATTATGTACCCTCGCAGTGGTGCGGAAATTCCGTTTATAAATTTTTTTGCTGGAGGCATAAAATGCCCAAATAGAACCAAGCGTCTTACGACATACATTAGCGCGATGATGCATCTTCATAGCATACGAGTTGACCCCTAGTTGAATAGGCGATTGACATGCGGCTCCATATGGGGATGTGTGTTCAATCTTCTCAAATGGGACAGAGAGAGCATGCAGTCCATCATCTACAAGGTTAGCTCACCAATATCAACATGAAACCCTTACACACACACTACGGATATATACATATATATATATATATATATATATATATAATGAAATAAACAAATGCTAATCAACACATCTTCATAGTAAAATATCTAAGGTACAACATTATAACTACAAAATGAATCTATGATCTGAAGGAAATAATTCTAAATTTTTATATCAAATATCATGAATGAGAACAATACAAAGGTGAAATACACATGGAAGGGGTTAGAGATACATTACAAAGAGTGTCCCTTTGGACACCAAGATGCCACATGAAGAAACACTTCAAGAAGGGGTCCTCTCACTAGCATGTTTGACTTTATGTTGTCCCACTGGTTGAGAAGAGTTGTTAGAAGATTGATACACTTTATCTTGACTTCTGATTTTTCCGTGTGAATCCCATTTTCTAACCTTAGGCCACTTGGGGGAGTTCCCCTTAAAAAAATTCTGACGGTTTTCCATAGGTGCCAAGTGAAAAAATTTTGAACTTAGTTTTTCCTTAAAAGGCTTGGCATGCCTTTTACTAGGGATGATATACTTTACTTTATCCATATTATCCTTATCATCCTTAGTGATTCCCATCAGGTTCTCATTACTTATTCTATCTTTTACTTTCCCAATTTTTGCTAAGCAAGGAGGGCGTGGCCCAAGAATCCCATGTCAGTTCGACTTTGATCACAGAGGAGCAAACTACTATTTGTGTATCGATTTTCCTGAAAAGCCCATCAAAGGAATCATGGGGTCCCAAACATTACAAATGCTTGGGGGTTTTATAATGGTTCCATCTTGGTAAATGGCAAGTATACTTTATCACATAACATCCCATTTCAACTTCATGGAAAAACAATCTCATTTTCCTTTTCCTAGGATCTTCCACATGATACTTTCTTTCCAACTCCTTGTTTAATCTAAACATGGAACCCTTTGGAGTTGGAATGGTGGCATAAGTTAAATCCTTTTGTAAATTACCACCCAAATCAGCAGCTTCATTTCTAGAAAGCATCATTCCCCAAGTATCAGGGACATCAATTACCACAATGTCCATCTCAATCATGATATCTGGAATACGGACTAAGTGTACTTGTAACCGTAATCAAACCATGCCTAGATTACGTCCTACTATCAATGGCACAAATGTTATGGTAGGGTCTTGATATTCTTAAGTTTAGCTGTTCCATTACTTTCTTAGTCATAACATTTGAAGTGGCTCTTGAATCTAGCATACAATTATGAGAATAAAATCATTCTTGAGCAAGGATAGGAAAAGGGGTCTATTCTTGGAGTTCCCCTATCCATATTTTGTAGAATCACGGGTGCATCCTGATAAGTTCTTGTTGGTGGAATGTCAACATTTTTTGAGAAGGACAATCTATGGCTTTGACCAACTTCCTCCTCGAGAAGGAATCTCTTATTATTTCGACAGACATAACATCTTACATTGCCAACCATCCTCTAAGTCAATGGTTAATTCTGAACTTGCATACATGTTTGACTTAGTGGGTGGGTTATAGGAACTACATAGGAATGTCTACTTGGTTTTTGTCATGACTTTTGTTCCCATTCCTTTGATAAGTAATGCCTTTAAATTTAGCCATTTCGCCTACTTGTTGTGGGAGTAGGCTTAGGACCAAGCTTTTCTGTTGCCTTATCCACCAAAACATCACTCATGCAATTCATGTCTTCCACTACCCCCTTATTATGTTCATCTGAATCCATCAAATCATACATGCCAACATTAAGCTCATGACCAAACATATTAATTTGTTCGTTTGAAGATCCATACTGTCCCGTCTCATCATAAGGGTGAAGGAAAACTTGGCAAGTAGATTCATCATGAAATTACTCACAAGGTCTACAATAATGAATGGCACAGTGAGGTCAACCTAATTAGTGGATTCAAATGGATTTGGTGGTCTTGATCTTAGGGGAGGGGGCTTCTTAGACCACTTGTCATTTGGCCTATGTTGGGTCTACTAGCTTGACCCGTTTCCATGGCTATCAACCGATTATGCATGGCATTCATATGACTAACTGTATTTCCTTCAATTGATTAAGCATGATTAATTTCCATCTCTCACTCAATTGATTAAACAAATGTAAATTAATTCCATCATTAGAGGGTTTCTGTGTTTCAACATTTTTCTTCTTCTCATCATGGAGTTGGGAAGAGGACCCTCTAGTAAAAACCAGGAATATTAGACTTCCCTGGCATCTAGCATATTACGTTTTATCAATTTTTATAGTTGTGGCTTGTGCTGCCTTCAAAGTTTGAGGATCCTTATTTCTTAAGGCATACCTCATTTCACCTTTAAATGCCTCAATATAATAAATCCAAAATTACATTGGAGGCTTAATGTCCCTATGAAGGCTCTTCACGAAGCTATTAAATTTAGTGTTAAATTCTACCACCGTCTCATTTTTTTCCTTATGGCTAGTGGTAAGAGCAACAAGATGAGAATCGTGTTCTTTTTGATCTCCCCATCTTTTCCTAAACTCATTTAGTATTTCCTCAAGGGTGCTAAACTTGTTGGCAGGAAAATCAGGTAAACCATTCTACAACATCTTCTTCAAGAGAATATACAAACAAAGTCATCTTTCGTCTTCTTCATCATGACCCTGTATCTTTCCACACACATCTTGAACTTCCGGATGTGGGACTTTGCACTGATTGCATTTTTTTCCCTGAAAAGTAGGCAACTTGTTAGAGGCCTTTTCAGGAACTGTATGAGGGGAATATACGGATTCTTTGGAAAGTTCAAAGGTCTCAAAAGATACTCATGGTTAAGTTAGGGTTATTAGTGGGATTATTAACAATTTGTTGATTATTAGTTTGGAACAAGTATTGGATCAGTGAGTGCTTCGTCTCCAAGATTGTCAAGTAGTAGCCTTCTAGGTGCAAGGCGATTTAGCCTCCTCCCTAGCAACTAGGAGCAAGGCGATTTAGCCTCCTCCTATAAACCTTTTTAGGTTCAGGAAATGAATAAATCACTCCTTGTGAAGTGCTCCTAGTAGTATACTTGACAAATTTTTTCAATGGAGTTGCCACTTGGAAAGGAACCACACAAAATCAATCAATAAAAGTTCAATGAATTTTTAGGGACTAAAGTTTTTATTATTTAGTTCTTAAAAAATCAAGTTAAGTCGTTTTGACCAAGGATAAATGACTTATCCCCGGCAATGGCCCCAAAGATGTCGTCGTTCTAATACACACTTGGAAACGTGAGCAAAGTCCAGCTCACTTAATGTGTCCTTGGAGGCAGAATGCCTAGGTTCACAGTCCACACTGTCACCTTGACTGGAACCTCTTCCTTCTAGGCTTACTCCTAGGGAAACCAAGGGGGGTAGATCCTAGTTACTAGATGTGATTTAACGTTTATGTTCTAGGAGTTGGTTTTAATTTGTTAAAGGTTTAGGGGAAAACTAACCTATGATGCTAAGGAAGCAAATGCAAAGTGCAATATTATTTATGTTAAGCAAACCCTTCCCTAAGTCAACTAAGGCCAGTTAAGGTTGGGCAAAGGGGTCAACTATGTTCAAGGAGGTTGATTACAAAAGATTACAATGATCACAAAATTACAACTACTTCACAACAAAGAGATACAAGTACTTACAATAATGAATGAGAGATATTACAACAATTATACAAGAGATACACAAGATACAAATAGACAAGATTAACCAAGTGCCAAAGTGTGAGAATTAAAAGATATTCGAAAGTTAAGATCATTCACATAAGGCCAAGCATGCCCCAATAAGAATTGCACTGCTTTTCAATGGCAACCACTAAAGCACTCAAGATCCAAAAAGAAGATGCCTCCAAGTGGGATGCACTATCTCGCGAGGGACCACACCATAAAGAGCATGAATTTGAAAGATATAAAATACTTGAAAGATAAATGCTCAACTCACATAAGAGATTTAACACTTAGAAAATTAAACCATAGACTTGCATGAAAAATAAAAGATGTATGTATGCTTGCAATGTAGAGTTCTAAACAACCATAAGATATGTTGCAAAAGAAAATTGCTTAGAAGACTAAGTGGTTAAGAGTTGCTTAACGATTTGCAGATTTTAATTACCCTCCTAACTAAGTGTCAAACCTTAATCCTCCTCATTCTATTGCCAAATGGCTGCTGGATGCTCAAGATAGTAAGGCAACAAGGCCCACCCTAGCTTTGTCAATCAACCCTAAGATCTGAGTACTTCCCGGAAAGGACACATCTTGTGCGCCCTGAGACCGTCCCCGGCCTACACCTTCCGTTGTTTTCCTCAAACCCCGTTTTAGATGGTGAAGCTGGTGGAATTTAGGTGTCCTAGTTGGTCTAGTATATTGTTATGACTTAGAACTAAGTCTTAAGATGTGTTATAAGTGTTTTAGACAAGTTTTAGGTGCCCAAAAATAGTGAAAACTGCCCAAAACCGAAACTTAAAATGACTGCTGTGAATGTGTTACAAATTATGAAATTGCAACATACGAACACATCTAAACTTGTAAAGAAAAACTGAAATACATGAGCTATTCCATCATCATTTACTCAACCATTTGCATGTAAAAAACTTGAAGAAAAAGAAATAAATGAAAGACCAGAACAACTTGTCAAATGAAAATGAAAATTGCTTTACACAACAACCATTTAACCATGTGATTTATCCCATTTAACATAGCATGCTAAAGATTTGAAATACTCTCCGAAAAGAAACTTAGAGCATGTAAATGGAAATATGCCTTAAGGGCTTGAACTAAGATGAGTATATGTGTCATGTCTACTCTAGAAGATTTTAACCATGTCAACAACAAAATCCATCAACACATTATTACCATCCTAGCCATACGATATGGGAATGTCTCTCCCAAGGTGTAGGCAATTAGTTAAACAAAACTTTGAAAATAAATGCAAACCACTCACAATGGCACAAGGTGGAGGCAAGCCTACCAATGTTGTGCCAAAGAGGGTTGGAATGTAAATACAATTATTATTAGAACAAACTAGCCACACAACCTTGTCCTAATGGCAAGTGGGACAAGAAAATAACAAATGCAAAAATAAAACTAAGTCCTAGCCCAACGATTTTGGGGAGTTGGCTGAGCCAATCACTCTCCCAAGGTGTAGGCAATAAACTAACTTGCAAAATTAAAATACAATGGCTGAAATACAACAATAGAATGCAAGCCTCAAGGGAACTTCTCGGGGGCTTGCTACAATGCTAGAAATCAATAGATAAAAGAAGAGATTCGTTACCCAACTAGTGGAGGCTTTTTGGGGGTGTTGTGAGAGTGAATTTGTGCAGCATATCCCCTTGTTCCTGGTAAGAATCTGCAAAAACCAGCAAACAAATGCTTGCTGGAAATGCTGCACAACACAAAAATGTTAAGAAAAATTTCTATTTTTTACGCAGAAATTTTCCACATAAAATCTCCAGATGAAACTAAAATTATTTGACCTATTTAAGATGGTTATCAAACTGAAATATAAATGGAATGTGTGCAGAAAATAAGACTAAGTAAAGCTAGGAGTTTGAGAAGGCTTTGAGGGAAGACTCCTTCTTGAGGCTTTCTCAACAATCCCTTGAGGTAAACCTGCAAAACTCAAGAAAAATCGTGAAGCATGGAAGTAGATAATATGTATAGATAAACTAACAATCTGAAATATTTCAAATAACTAGCTATCCAACATATATAAACCATCAAGAATACTCTTTGCTAATCTACCCAAGTAAACTACTTTACTAGAGATCTACTCAACACTACACAATAAACTCAAACACCACAATATCACCTCATATGAAAGAATGC
Organism: Picea sitchensis; assembly: GCA_010110895.2. Taxonomy (NCBI): domain Eukaryota; kingdom Viridiplantae; phylum Streptophyta; class Pinopsida; order Pinales; family Pinaceae; genus Picea; species Picea sitchensis. The sequence goes on along the minus strand of SNQJ01S0002534.1, from coordinate 408,903 downwards.
AACCAGAATACTCTTGGTGATTCAAAATCCTCCAAAGCTTTATTAATCCAATGGGAGAGTGTTGCAGCAACAAGTTGCTCCAAGACTCTCGAGAGCAAAATGGGATGGAAGCAAGAGGCAAAGTGTTAGTTTTAGGGTAAAATTTGCAGAACAGTAGTATCTTTTAATTTCAAAGCTTAAAAACAATTAGATCTGTTGCTCAATCAGAGATAGAACACATAGAGAGTAGGTCTATGAAGGACAACAACAACTTCTGATCACATATGAACATAAACTCAGATCTAAACTCAGAGTATACAGATTTAAACTTCAAACACATAGATCTAAACACAGAACAAACATATAGATCTAAACTCCAAGAATAATACTCTTTTCGCTGAATCTACCCAAGTAAACTACTCTACTAGAGATCTACTCAACACTATACAATAAACTCAAACACCACAATATTCACCTTTTCATATGAAAGCAGAATGCAATCCGTAATTAATTTCCTTTGGTGATTCAAATCCTCCTAAAGCTTTATTATCCTAATGGGGAGAGTGTTGTAGGAACAAGTTGCTCCAAGACTCTCGAGAGCAAAATGGGATGGAAGCAAGAGGCAAAGTGTTAGTTTTAGGGTAAATTTGGCGTAATGATCAGTAGTATCTTTTAATTTCAAAGCTTAAAAACAATTAGATCTGTTGCTCAAACAGAGAAGGGACACAGAGAGTAGGTCTATGAAGGACAACAACAACTTCCTCGATCACATATGAACATAACCGTGATTCGTGAGTATACGATTTAAATCCTCAAACACATAGATTCAAACATAGAACAAACATATAGATCTAAACTCAAAACATATATGAATATATCTCAGATCTAAAGCAGCAATGAACTGATCTGAAAACAACAGTGTATCTATAAGACTAAACACAAATTTCAGATCCAAATAATCAATTTAACTTACTTCACAACGTTTATATCTTAGATCTAAGGCTAATGGCTTACCTATATTAAACAACTCGAGTTAGATCGATTCAAATCAGTGGAGATAAGCAAGGAGCATACCCGCACATCAATCCTACCTTTGAAGATAAAGTGTGAATCCATGGTGAGGGTAGATCTCGGTTTATTATGCCTGAAGACAAAGGTTTAGTCCATAGATCTATAGAGGATCGCTATACTAAAGAATGAAGGAACTTTTCTGCCACTATACCTAAGGCCACAGGGATAGAAACACAAACCCAACCAAGGTAAATAATTTCCCAAACACAGTAAACCCTTACTCAAGAGGCTGAAGATTGGACTGAGTGTAAACCCTAGTCTTGATGTTGACCAGATTGAGTTGTTAGGTACTTTCAGCAACCACCAAAATTACACTCCTAGCAAGAGGGCTGCACTCTAGGTAAACTTTTTACACAATAGAAAGAGGAAAAGGGCCACACAAACCCTTTAGATCTGTTCACAACTGGGCCGTGACCTCAAAGGTACTTAGCTCACACACACATAGGTCAATGCCTCAATCATCAAACACACATGCAACTCCTCTTACACCCCAAGAAATAAACACAAAGAAGTCAAGAATTGTATATTGAAAAGGTAAGGAGGAGATGAGTCGGGCAAAGTATACTCCTAAGTCACGCAGAAGCAAGAGAGGAGGTCACTGCTACAACAAGCACAAGGCTGCCCCTCAGACTCTAGATACCAATCAAGAGAAAGAGCACTACCAGCCCATATCACCCAATGCATGTATGAATCCAAAGCAAAGGAGGTGGAAGCAGCCTGAGGGTCATCAACACCCGAGCGCATATAATTTCACCCCAATGATCAACCTTCTAAAACAGTCCCATATCCATACAGAAAACCTGCAACAGAAAAGGAAGGGGCCGCTGCCAAGAATCTCCACTCATAGCAAAAGGGAAGGCCACAGCTTCAATAGCAGAGGAGGAGGCGGCAGCTAGTATCCACAACAAAACCAAGAAGAGACTCTCCACAGAAAATGAAGAGAGGCCGCAAGCTAGAGAGGCTCAATGCCAGCATGAGTGATATGACAGATAGGTGAGGAAAAGTGAGAGGGGAGGGTTTAAAATATAGTGTTTAGGTTAGGGCAAGGGTTAATTAAAATAATATTTAAAATCACATGTTATAAATAACATTTAAAATTAACTTAAATTTTAACCCTTGAATAAGACACAAAACCCTAAACCAATCAAAGGGTAAGGAGGGTTTGCAAGGTGGCATTAATTTTGTTCCTTCATAATAAAGTGGTGAACCGAACTACTTTATCATCACTCTGATATGGCTTGTGGTTATGTCCCTTTTCAAGGAAGGTCATGTACCATCGCAATTTGATTTTAGGAATCAGCCCTAGACTCTTCCTTCCGAGGTCTTATACACCAAGGTCAGAGACCAAGATCAACCCATGTTCCTGTATGGGCATCCCTGGATCCAGTCCAGGGGCCCTTAGATATATATAGGGTCTTTAATATCTTGGTCCCATCAAGAAACCAATGCCCTCGGTATAAAGTACCTGACCCAAATTCAGGGCCTTGCATTATATCTTAGGGTCTTCAATATCTGTCCTGCACTCAAGAAACCCAATGCCCTGTGCATGGGCACTGACCCAGCCTGTGGCCCCATTATTATCTAGGTTCTTCAATCTCTTGGTCCCAGATTAAGAACCCAATGCCCCTGGCATGGGTACCCTAGACTCAGTCCAAGGGCCCTAGAAATATCTAGATTCTGTCCTACTTGGTCCCGCATCAGTTAACACCTGCCCAGGCATGGGCACCGGACTGTTCAAGGCCCTCAGACATGTTCAGTAGATTTTAACCACTTGGTCCCAGTAATTAAGAACCCTATGCCCTGTGTGATGGGTACCTCCGGACCTAGTCCGTAACAGACATATCTAGGGATTCTTTATCCGCTTTGGTCCCAGACTGCGAAACCCCAGTTTATAACGGGGCCCCAAGGGTCTTCTCTCAGAACGAATCGCTTGGTCTCAGACCAAATCCGCAGGAGTGCACTGGGGGCCTAGATCTCGTCTAGGGTGTTAGCCATGCTCCAGGAGAATGTCTCTTGCAGCGGCTTATAAATTTAACACTCCCTCTCGCCAGAGAGGCATTTCAACCTATCGCTCATACTAACTCTATCAAGGACAAAGTGGTTTGGTGAAAATGTCTCATCATCTGCTCACTGACCAACACACCGGATGTCGAGAACTTCTTCCAATCCATGCATCCGACATAGTGATTCCCCATCCCAATGCTTGAAAATGCAGTTCTCGAGTTTTACATTGTTCATCATCAAAGGAATGAACGGGCTGTCTCAAGCTCCAACCCAATGACGCTTGAGAGAGAAGCTTCCGGTTTTCTACACCGCTTCTCCTGGAAGGTTAGCAACAATGTATTCAATCTCGCAGTTGCTTTCAATACGGAGTTCTATTTCCTGGCCAATTCTGTTGTGAAATCAATGGTTGTTCCAAACTTTTCTGACCCATCAGACGCTTCATCTAATCCTGGATTTTGTGAAACCATGGACATATACCTCTATTTCTTGAGGTGCATTCTGAGACCGTATTCTCAATCGTGTCACAAGAATCGATGTAAAATGTTTCGCTCTATAAGGAATTCGACTGAGAACATTTTATCGTGATAACAGATAAGTCCGGTTTCGTGTATGTACGTAGATAACCAACACTGCGGGATGTATAGGGAACTTTTGGATCTCGGTTTTCTTGTTGCCTGATCTCGTAGATTCTTTTGATTAGAGATCATTTTTGTGCTCATGTATTTGCAGTTTTATCCTGCCAAAATTGCGAAGCACATCAATTACATGTTTACATTGTGAGAGAGATATCTCTCCTAACTTCAAGCTCAGCAAAGTGAAAGATTCAAGTCTTTCTTTTCAACTTCTTCAGAATAGCTCCCTCTTACTCTGAGCTATAAAAATTCTTTCCTATAAGAAACAGATGAAGATTTTGAACAATCTTCACATGAGGATGACTTCAAGATTTTTCATACCGTGAAATTCCTGCAGTTATGGTCCATGAGGTTCTTTTCATGGATATTTTGTTTTACTTCAGCACAAAAAAAACTTAACGCCTTGGGCCGATGAAGTACTTAAAACAAGAAAGTGACAATAGGAACCTGATGTAGATAAGGATCTTGTCATGGGTCACAAGTATATCCTCCATATAGGGTTTATTTTATAAGATGATAGAGATTACCATATATCATTCTTCTCTGTCACAATAACCTTCCTTATTTTAGTTTAGGAAGTCAATCAATCATAGGGATTCACTTTATCTAGAGGATCTTCAGAATACACATCTCGTGTCCGCTCTCGTGGCCGGTACTCTAGGTGTTGGAGGCTTTTTGCTTTAGTATTTCTTGGCATCGGGTCAAGCCTTTCATGAACCTCGGATGAATCCCTTGATCTCCATTGTCGCTAATTCAAGGCTCCGACAAGGACTAACCTATATTCTGTGAACTGCCTCCTGAGTCCAAAAAAAAAATTGCCTTTCATTAATTTTGGTTCTCCACATTCTGTTCCCTCAACATCATCCGACTGTGTGTTATAACTTGTCAAGATGTTCTTGGTGCCAATACAAGATTCAAAAATGAAAAGTCGATCGCATCGAAGTTCTCGTCAAAGAAAATGACTCAAATACAAAAATGAATCAGTAGGGTTTCCTCAAAACAGGTATTATCTCATCTACCAAGATACAAAGATGGACTCTTTTACTCGTGAAGTAGCCCAAGGTTATAAAAGACAACTCGGTTTCTAATCAAGGAGAAAGGGCTTAACCTTTATCAAAAGTAGGTGCTTAGCTTCTTTGATTATATGAGATTCTGACAGTGTTTAGTTTAGACATGGGTACATAGGGATGACAGCAAGGTAATCTCATATTGATGTCATATGTAGTCATGTAAATGAAACTTGCTTAGGCTTAAGATGTGCATGAACTTTGTATCAAGCTGACTCAGACTCAAATTAACTGTGACTTTTACGTAAAATACATCTCACACTGAAAACTTTTAATATCCAAGAGAATCTCTTACTCCGCCCCGGCAGGGTATACTCATTCATAACATAACAAAGACTGCAATGTCAAGAGTAATCTCATTCAAAGCTAAATACCAAGGTCATTTATGATTTCAACCACACAACATTGTGGTCAATTTTAAACTTATTACTCTATGTAACATACAACAAGGATGAATACTTGTTGTCTATCCCTAGCTCGCTTAAGACAAAGTAATTTATCAACAGCTTACTATGAAAGCTGAGTACTTTTATCAATCAAAAACTTTACACAATTATCACCTATCATCTTAACATCATGATTTCTTTTCCAAGCATTTTGCATCAGTCATTTAACCAGATCTTAACTGAGTTTGTCATTTAATCTTTAGTCAAGCAGTCTAAGAGAAAGGTCTAGGTAATTCACTAATAGTTCCTGACCTCTAAACACTCCATAAACAAAAAAATCAGGTAGGCAAATATGAAAGTGCTAGCAGATCATTTACTCCGTCTCCTTTTCATTAAAATCAGCTCATAAATGTAAGGATAACTTCTAATCAAGAGGCTTAATCAATGATTAAAAATTGATAGGGAGATCATGCAGGTTACAGCATACATTTAAGATGACAGTTTAGTATTGTGTTCTATCCAGTATCTTTCAACCTTTGATCCAAGACAAGGAGCTCTTAACCATTATGCTAAAGAGCTATAGATAAAAACCACACTATTCAAACTTTTAATCGGATCTTACTTACAAAACAAATGCAGGAGCACTTCCAAGTAATATTACCTATTGGTAAGGGCATAAGCTGGAGATTGAACTACCTTAGGTTCAACATGACTAAGTGCTTAAGTTTCCAAGGGATTAAACAAAAGACTGCTAAAAGATGTTTGCTCATCTTATAGCTTATTAGAATATAAATCCTCTTCTCTTTCTCAAGTTTTCTGAACTGCAAAACAAATTCCCAGAGTAAGATCTGCGTGGGCTCAAGACTTTTACCTTCCTTGAGCTCTTCTCACTTAGCTCTGATCCCATGTTAGTTTTAGGGTAAAATTTAAATGTTTAGGTATCTTTAATTTCAAAGCTTAAATAATTAGATCCATGGCTCAATCGTAGATAATAGAACATATAGAGAGTAGGTCTATGAAGGATGCGAAATAACTTCTCATCACATATGAACATAAACTCAAATCTAAACTCGAGTATACATTTAAACTTAAACACATAGATATAAACTCAGAACAAACATATAGATCTAAACTCGTAACATATATGAACATATCTCGTGATCTATGCTAATGAACGAGATCTGAATACAACAAAGGTATCTATAAGAATCAAAACACATATTTCAGATCCAACAATTCTGTCTAATCATTTCACAACAGTTATATCTTTAGATCTACATAATGCATACTATATTAAACAACTCTGGAGTTAGATCAGATTCAAATCAAAGGGAGATAAGCAAGGAGCATACCTGGCACATCAACTTACCTCGAAGATAGCACAGTAACCACAGTAGGTGTAGATCTGGTTTATTATGCTCAGACAAAGGTTCAGTCCATAGATCTATAGAGGATCTCTATACCAAAGAATGAAGGAACTTTCTAGCCACTATACTCAAGGCCACAGGGATAGAAACACAAACCCAACCAAGGTAAATAATTTCCCAAACACAGTAAACCCTTACTCAAGAGGCTAAAGACTGGACTGAGTGTAAACCCTAGTCTTGACAGTGAACAGATTGAGCTGTTAGGTACTTTCAGCAACCACCAAAATTACCCTAGCAAGAGGGCTGCACACTAGGTAAACTCTTTACACAATAGAAAGAGGAAAAGGGCCACACAAACCCTTTAGATCTGTTCACAACTGGGCCGTGACCTCAAAGGTACTTAGCTCACACTCACATAGGTCAATGCCTCAATCATCAAACACACAG
>SNQJ01S0002534.1:391934-401940 GCA_010110895.2 Picea sitchensis | reverse complement strand
AGCTACCAGAGGATGAGACCATTAGAACGCCCTTCACCACTTTGGAGGAATTATTGCAGGTGTGAGGGAAAAACTCAAGGGAAATTAATAAGGCTGAAAAGCCCAATTAATAACCTGAGGATAAAAAAACCCTCGGTGAAAGAAACTCTCCCAATGAAAACATCCCAAGGTACCTGACCTAAGTATGATCGATGTAGAGCTATTACATTATTAACCCATGCAAGGGTGTGGAAATTCCGTTTACAATTTTTTTTGCTAGAGGCATAAATTGCCCAGTAGAACCAAACTGTCTTCGACATATTAGCATCTGATGATGCATATCTTCATGGCACATGGAGTTGACCCCGTAGTTGAATAGGCGGTTAACAAAGCCTATTCTAAGCACTGAAGAAGATGATCTTGGCACTGATGGTGACTCACTAGATGAGCCTAGTGATGATGGAGGTCCACTTATTGATGAGTTTGGTTGTCACACTTCTAGTACCTTTACTAGCCCATGTGCTCTTGATGATTTAGAGCTTTATGATGTTACTAGTAATAGTAGGCCACAAGAATAGAAATTTTGACCATGTTTTAAATTTTGTGAAACAATTTCAGGGATTATAAATACTGGATATTATGGACTTCCTAAGTTATATTTTGAAATTTGAAGAATATGTTCTACTTCATTTTGCAATTTGTAGACTTATAGTTAGATTATATGTTCAAATTATAATCATGTTTTAAATTTTGTGAAGTCGTTTTAGGAATTATAAGTATTTGACATTATGGACATCTAGAAGCTTTTAAATTTTGAAGTTGAAAAATATGTTGAACTTCCTTTTCCAATTTGCAATTGTAGATTATAGTTTAGATTTCAATAAAGCTATTGATGATTGGATTTTATCATGATAAGTTATTCATACATGTGTATTGGTGTTCATTTCTTATTATTTTATGTTATATCTCATTTTAAAGATTATATATATATAGTCGAACCTATAGCCGAACCTCATCCGAAAATTCGAACCCGAATAGAACCTAATCCTTGCCGAACTCGAACCCGAACCTGAATCGTGTGACTTAGTAGCCAGGTAGCCTTTGGAGGTGTGTATCTTCTCTTCTTGATCTTGATTGAGGACCATCCTAATTTTGGTATGATCTCTTAGCTATATTGTACTAGATCTGCAGATCCATTGTATCAGGGACTTCTCCTAATTATGAATAATATCAGATCTGAGGTATTTTGAGTTATCTCTTGTGTTGTTGATCTTGCATCGGGTTGAGGTATGTCCATTGCTATATTTATGTTGATTATTGCTGCAAACACACATTAAAATCATCAGTATAAACCCTAGTGCAACCCTAAAGACCATAACCAACAAAGTGTTTGACGAAATGCCACAACCAAAAAAGAGTTAAAAATTCATGGAAAACACAATGTTCTTGGCATCTTGGCTTGGGAACATTACACAGTAGTTGCAGCTCCAACTACTCTCCAGACTTGCGCACTTACCCAGTTTCTGCAGTGCGCACTCTTGTATTTCTGCAATTGCGAGTTGTGTACAAAATAATCTTTGGCACCTTATATTTATACTGTTGGCTGTCTGGGCCGACTTCTCTTTCTAGAGGCTAAAGATTCAATATAAAATATTCTCTTTAGCTGACTTTACTTCTAGTGTTATGTCCAAGTCTTTTAGGGTTCTTCTTGCTTCCCGTAATATTCTATTCTTGTCAGGGTTACATGTGGAGGTTAATTTCTCCCGCAGCTACCATAATCTCAACACTCCCTCCTAGCTAGGGAGGTATTGAAAGCAATGGTCTTGAGCACAAACATACCATTTAATTGGTAGCATCATCATAGCCATACAGGGTATCTCATGATTAGATCACGAGCACCATCATCACTATTAGTATCATCTGATAGCATCAACTGCATCATCTCTTGAAGCCATACTCCATTTGAGTAATTAGGCATGGCGTTGAATAAGTCGCTCACTTCACAGAGTGATACAAGAACCATTCTTCTAATCCGGACATATGTCTTAGAAGAATAACTATTCCAACAGATGTTGGAAGTCACGCCATGGGCTACAAGGACTATTCTTCTAATCCAGACATACGTCCTAGAAAAATAAATGTCCTAGACCATTTTCCGTCTGGAAAATGTCTGCCCATCAACACATTGACTATCCATCTAGCTGATAATCATTTTGAACACTACTGATAGTCTACACGACAATCAGAACAATGTCATTCAATAGAACACAACTATGCCTATCCATAGTAGTACACAACTACTATCCAGTGGTACTCTACCACACCAAGTAGCACATGGCTATTTAATCAGTGACACATAGTCACAACCAATGGAACACATCCACCATAGTAGCATACATCTATTGTCTAGAGACATACAGTCTCCATAGCAATCATATCATCTGATATCAACCTGCACAGAAAACAATATCATGATATAAATTGAGTCATCTAGGCCATTCTTCCACTCACATCTGTGAGATCTGGAAGAGCATCTTCCCTCAGAAAGTAAAACATCAGCCATGGGTTGTTTGGACTATTTTTCTCAAGCATAGAAGAATAACTGTCCCTGATTTCTGAGCATGGACCATTCACCTAGCTGAGCCATTCCTCCGGCACTAATCATAGTGCAACCTGGATAGAATGAGTCTTCCCTAGGGAATGCATGTCCCTAATTGTTGAACCTGGACCATTCACCTAACTGGGCCATTCCTCCGGCACTAAACATAGTGCAACCTGGAGAGAATGAGTCTGCCCTAGGGAATGACTGTTCGGACCATTTCCTAAGGAAATGACTGTCCTGCACCAACCTCCAAAACAGGCCATTCTTCGAAACTGCTCACAACTGTGAACTTCGAAAGAATGACTGCCCGGTGAGGCAGAACATTCTACTTGACCACTACTAAGAGTGACTGCCAAGAAGAATGACTGTCCTAGACCATTCCCCCACACTGGCCACAAGGGGAATCGATGTCTATGGTACATCAACAATCTATCGAACCATTTTCATTACGAAAATAATTGTCCGATCTGGACCATTTTCCGAACTGGAAAATGCCTGTCCGTCAGAAATCTCAAACCACTTTCCGAACTGGAAAGGAAATGCTCATCCTGGACCATTTTTGAATTGAAAAATGACTGTCCATAAATCAATAACACATCAGTGCTCCCTCCCAACCTGGGAGTAATCTCTTCCTTTTTCAATAAGGAAGTCGTCTCCATGAGCCCCAACTTGCAAACTTTTTCATCTTGGATAGAGGTTTTTAGCAAAATATCTACTATCTGCTCATCTGTGGAGATATATATTGGAGAACCACTTCTCTTTTCTGGACTTCATCACGGAGAATGTAATGCTTGATCTCAATGTACTTTAGTGTGTTATGGAACACTGGTTTTCTCTGAAGGCTTCATGTAGCTCTGATCATTACAATATATATCATGGTCGAATTCAACACTTCTGTTTCCTGCTAGCTCATGACATCGTGGCAAGGCTCAAACTGAAACATATCCAAGTAGCACTTCTTTTGTCATCATAAGAGTTTGCCATGGATTAGCAATCCATCATCCCAGACTTCTGAGTAACTATCTCTGTCATAGAAAGTTTTCACCACGCTTCTGCTGTATATGAGATACTCCGTATCAAGTTGTTTGAATCCATACAAAGTCTTCTTATATCTGCATACATGGGTCTCTTTCTGGTATACCTCAAAAACTTGAGATTGCTTTACATAAGCTTCTTCCTCAAATGCTCTTATTGGGAAGAACAGTCTTTTACAACCAACTGATGTAAACTTCAATCCATGGATACTGCACGAGATATAATAGCTTAGATAGAAGTATATCTGGTTTACGGGAACACGCTGTTATCATAGTCTCCTCCTCCTCTTGGAAGAACCTCTAGTTCTGAATCTCGCAAAGCTTCCATTCATAATCCTTTTTCACAATTTCTTGCATATATTGTTTTTCATCATATCTTCCATTACTTCTGCTTGATTGCTTCTAGTGGGTTCAAATCGAACTGGTAGTCTTGTGATTCTTAGTATAATAACTGGTTGTTCTGGCTTTTCTTTCTTTCTTGGAATCTTCATGCTCTTCCTCATGTTTCACTTTAGCTCTTGGGTCCATGGAGTCTTCTATAGATTCCATGCCCTAAAGATTCCAACTTCTTCCTTTCATCATAGGATCATGGATGCAGATGGACAACCAAGGATACTTTAAGGCTTCTTTTCGAAGAAGACTTCTTCTAGAGTCAAACTGAACACGTACTGTTTATCATGGCTGCTACTTTCAATTGGAACATGGGCATATACTTCATAATCCTCAATGGATCATATCATTTAGGATTATCTCCCTCCTAATCCTTGCTTCATGCATGAATGCATGCTCTTCTTTTGGAATTGTATAATCAACTCCCTCCATCTAAGAGAGTCCACGCTTCCGTCTGCATCCTTATTGCCTTCTGCAAAGTGTCACAAGTCTTTTTCTAATTTCCTCTTGATTGTTGACTTCTTTCTGTTTTGACTTATTCTGGGTCTCCTCAGGTTTGATTTTGATTTCAGCTTTATCTGGCAGTTGTTACTTATATAATAGCTTCCACAAGAATTGTTACCAAGGATTCTTAATGCACTTCATCTTCTCATGTGTATTGCTTGACTTGTAGTCATCGTGATAGCAATTCTTATATTGTTATTCTTCCATAAGTATTTGTTTCTCTTGAACATCTTATCTTCTAGGAAATAGATATGCAAGATATATACAAAAACTATGTAAACATGGTATGTACAAGAATTATGAAGAATATTGTTACCTTGACTTAGAAGAAGAAGTTTGTTTTATCCTGCTTGGCCTTCTTAGAGGGTTCCCTTTCTTCGACAACTATTGCTTTGTCTGTTTCCTTCCTTTTTCTTAACTTAGGACAATGGTTCCTGTAGTGACCATATTTTCGACAGTTGAAGCATTGTATCTTTGACATATCCTTTTCTCGATTTGGTTTCTTCCTTGAGCCAAACTTCTTATTTATGAAATTCTTGAACCTTGCTGTGAAAGCTTGATCATCGTATTTCTTTTGGGGTTTCTCTTTTGCATTAATCCTTGATTCTTCTTGTGCACAACAAGTCCAGGGTTCTTCAAATGTGGGATAATCCTTTCTTGTGTTCATGTTTGCGGAAAATGCATCCCATGTCTTGGGAAGACCATTGAGTACTATATTTACCAGTTCCTTCTTTGAAATGATTTCTTCAATGGCTTGTAGTTGATCTCTTAACTGAGAGATTCTCACAAGGTATGATGTTATGTTGTCATCATCATTCATTTTCATGTCACGGAGTTCATTGTTCAGACTCATTACTTGTCCAATGTTTCTGACTGAGAAGAGGTTAGTTAGGGCATCACACATCTTCTTAGATGAGTCAAGATGGGAGATGTAGGGTATCAAGTGGTATTTTACAGAGTCCACTATGATACTCATGGCATTGAAGTCATTGTCTTTGAACTTCTCCATAACTGCAACGTTTTGAGGTTCCTTCTCATTTCCTTCTTCAAACTGTGGTTCCTCGATCTTTCCTTTCACAATATCCAACACTTTATTCTTTGCGAGGATGAGGTCAATCCTTGTCTTCCATGCTCTGAAGTTAGAAGCCCCTTCTAACTTGTTTTTTGACTTCATAGAGTAAGTCATGACTGCTTTGACTTTGACTTGGTCAACCTTTGATTTTGACAAAAATTTCAAACTTGGCGTCTTGGCTTGCTAAGAGTATCGGGAGGTGCGCTGGGTTAGGGCGCACTAGGCTATCCAGAAATTAGGTCAATCTCTTCACTTAAGGTGCCTCAACAAGAGGGTTAGGGTTTCGTTGCTGTAGCAAAAACTAACTGCAACTGCAACTATAACTGAGCAAATCCTCCCAATCTATCTTCTAGTGGTTAGACTGTCCAAAGATAGTGTAAGCTCATAACCTGTTAGAAATAATAGATGTGCTCGTTTAACCATAGATAATATAGCAATATTGTCACCCAACCATAGGCCGAAGCCACCCCCGAGCACCTTAACCTTGACAGAGAATGATTCCGGAAGAAAACCCTAGGCCTAATAGCCAAGCAATGTAGTGTACCTCTCTCCAGAGCTAGCATACAAGGCAAAAAGTCCAAAACATAACCAATAGAAAGTCCAAGCCTAAACCGAGAATACAAGTTGCAGTAGTTGCAGCTGCAACTACTCTCCAGACTTGCGCACTTACCCAGTTTCTGCAGTGCGCACTCTTGTATTTCTGCAGTTGCGAGCTGTGTGTACAAAATGAGCTCTGGCGTCTTATATTTACACTGTTTTCTCCAGGCTGTCTGGGCCAACTTCCCTTTCTGGAGGCTAAGAAAATAAAATATTCTCTTTAGCTTACTTTACTTCTAGGGTTATGTCCAAGTCTTTTAAGGTTCTTCTTGCTTCCCGAAATATTCTATTCTTGTCAGGGTTACACGTAGAGGTTGATACCTCCCGTAGCTACCATAATATCAACACTAGGGACACGTCCACCTGTGCTTAGCCACAAGGACGTCACTCTCAACAAATCAACTCAACTAAGTCCATAGGAGTACCATCTGGAGAGCCATCTCAAGTCAACTAAACTAAGTCCATAGGAGTCTGATAGGAGACCATCTCAAGTCGTCTCAACTCAGTCCAGAGGAGCACGACAAGAGACCACACGTCATCTCAACTCAGTCCAGAGGAGTATGACACACCCATCACATGGGCTCTCTCACAGATCGTCTCAACTCAGTCCAGAGGAGAATGACCTAAAGAATGTCTCATGAAGCCTGCAATCAACAACATGTAAGACCTTTTTAAGTCTTTTGGCAATGAGCTTTGAGATAATTTTGTAGATGCAGTTGCATAAGGATACTAGTTGAAACTTTTCAAAAGTTGTCTGATTATCCTCTTTTGGGATCAATGCAATGAAGGTAGTATTATAAGCCCCAAGCATTTTCCCTGTGTTTCTAGTGGTCTCCACTACCCTCAGATTTTCTCATGTTTTCGATTACTTAAACTCACTCCCATTTAATTCATTTCTCTCTCTCTCTCTCTCTCTCTTTAGTCCGTGATTAAATGGCAAGTTCTAAAGGGAAAGTTTTTTGTTTAGACTCGAGACTCACATTAAATGTAATTCACTCCTTTCCTTTTCTTTTTATCACTTGGTTCTTTTCTATAGGTTTTCTTTTAATGTTCCAGTTTAAATCATGTTTCTAGAGGAGAAGATGAGGCATAACAATCACACCGACTCAAACAATATCAATACTAAAGCATGGAAATCAGCCTCAAATACACACACCCAGATATACAAATCACACAACACAGTAGAGTATCTTCCTTGGGAGAAAACACCCTTATCTCCATATGATCCCAGTCCTTGGCAGTGGGGACAGGTGCATCTAAAATCCAAACCAATTGTTAGTACATTGTCTCATTAATCAAATTATAATAATAGAAGTAATTGATCTCCTATTCTAGCCCAGCCAACCAATGTGAAATAAAAAATAATATTTGTTGCAATATACTGACTGTCAAAAGTGGGGCGTTGCATGTAGAGTAGAGAAGGTAATACATAATCACTCATTTTTTGGTCAATCTTGATATATGAAGTAATTACATAACATGTCAGACATCTCAAACTATTGTCTTGAGCATTCATAGTTCTAAGAAATGCTGCATGCTTCCGAATTTTGTATGCCATCCTCTCATCCCTCTAGTTGATTTACAAGATTTAAATTTAAAGATCAATCATATAACTTACTGGGGTGATATATTGATCTTGCGACTTTATGTCATCTTGGGATTTTTGTGATTGACAATGGGCTTCCTACGAAAAAAAATTGCTTGTCTATGACTTGCTGCCATCTTTTCTCCTTCTGTATTAAAACAGAAATGTATTGCAGATTATATGGGTGGCTATTGTCAGTCTTAGTTTAAATACAGTGGTATAGTGCCTATTCAATGAATTCATCATGTATATTCTTGTCTTCTGCTTGGGGAAAATTTCCAATTCACTTGTCATATATTTTGTTCACTTTGAAAGTTTTTTGTCCAATTTTTATTATGCGGAGGGACATATGAACACTAAATGCATGATCGATATCAATGATTTTATTGGTTCAATTTTTTGAACGTATCATGTGAAGGTTGAAGCTGCTAGGATACGGATAGAAGCAAAGCATCCGGATGATGTCATCGTTTTTGGTTGGTTCAGATCTTTTGTTCTTCCTTCTAAGAATCAAGTTGGTATTAGCCATGTGGAGCTGGTGAGTTCATTTATATTCATTTTACTAGCCTATGCATGTTAACTATTTCTCATATATATATATTATAGATATATACTCCTTGCAGAGCACTGTTTATGCTGAAGATTAACTTCAAATTCTTCTTATCGTGTTCATTTTCCGTCTACAGCCTCCATTTTCCGCAGATGCACAATGAAGGCACGAACACTAAAAATATATTCCATTTACAACAATACCTCTCTGGAAATGTATTCTTCAAACGCACATGTGTAATAAGTACAAATATTAGTGGTAGATAGCAGCCTGGACAAATAAGGTCTTTCTTTTTCCTCTTCATGACACTTTGTACCCTTCTATTCATGTTGATTTCCATAACTCCAAGGATGCACCCTGCTGGAACGTGTATACCTCTTCCTAGACTCCACACCTAAAAGCACAATTGTTTGGAAGCACGTTCCTTGTCCTTGACTCCATTCCATGCTACTGTGAATGTATTGCATGTGAACTTATAATCATTTTCTATCAACTTTCATGCCCTTGCTTTCTCCATCCCCTTAGATCAATCTTAACTTGTAAATTTAATCCCATCACCACCCCCTTCTCTACTATAAAGAACGTTTTTTGTCTAAACAATTGTGGCATCTTTCTGATGTTCAATTTATTTCTATGAACATACTCTAAAGCAATACCAAAATTATTCTAACCTAGGAACATTACCATGATTGAAATGCCTGTGCTTAGAATCTTGGCCACTATTGGTTTAAATGCAACACTAGAGGGGTTCTATTCTCTTATAAACCTACCCCATTTTCGCCACTTGGTCAATATGTGCTCTTTCACTTGCCTACTTGCTTGTACTCCATGTCTGATAGCTTTTTCCTGTCCATGTATCTAGCAGTTGGATTCTTTTCTGACATTACCCTGCCCCCTCAAAAAGGAATTTTTTTTTTAGAGTTGTAGATCCAAAAAAGAAAGAAGAGTTAGCACAGGGCAATGTTTTCCTACTGGTTAGAGTCATGCTGTGGTCCTTGTGGTTTGCTACCATTGTTCAGTTCATTAGGTGACTAGCTGTCATAAGAATGTTATACCGATCAAGCAACTGTTGTGTCCAGGTCTCTATTTTTATTTTTGTTATCTTTTATTTCCCTTGGAATTTGTTGAATTAGTGTTCAAGTCACGCTTTCTGTGTTTGGTGCAGAAACAAAAATGACCTCAATGCCAATTCTTATGCTTTTAAGAATGTCCATAAGTGTAAGATTCCCAAGGGAATGTGTGTGGAATCTTTTGGTTTTATGCCTTACTGGTTGAGGGGTTTTGTCAAACAATTCGCACCTGTAGTTTTATTGAGCTTGTTTGGGGGTTTGTTGTTAAGTTTATAGCACAAATAGTTTTGCAATGATAGATATGAACTTAAACAACAATGAAGCAAATAGAAACAACAACAAAATAGCCACAAATTCAGATCTGTATTTTATTTAATACATAACTGTTAGAAATAGAGAAGTAATGCAGAACAGTAAAGTGCTTTTTAAATTTTCAGTTTGAATAACAGCTAAATCTCATTTTAAAACAGTAAACAACACTGCTTGACACTTAGCATAAAAACAACAAATTTCTGAGAGTGTAAATCCAACATTCTTTCTGATCAAGACTGAAGAAAAATGTAGATCAGTATCTAGATCTAAACTAGATGCTGATATAGATCTCATACATGTCAAAACACAAA
>SNQJ01S0002534.1:379953-390153 GCA_010110895.2 Picea sitchensis | reverse complement strand
GTCGTGAAACACTGGATTCTCGGTGAGCTTTAAACAACTCTGATTGTCATAGTGAATGACTGTGGGTTCAAGCTCTGAATTGAACAAGTCTGAGAGTAGCTTCCTAAGCCACACTGCTTCTCTGCTAGCAGCACTTGCAACAATGTATTTTGCTTCTGCAGTGCTTTGGGCTATGCAACCTTGTTTCCTGCTAGACCAGGAAATCATTTTCGAACCCAATCCTGAAGCAATATCTGAAAGTGCTCTTCTGATTCACTGTATTGCCCATCCAAACTGAATTTGTGAAACCATGGAGCATTACACCTCCACAAGACGCATATCTCAAAATATGCTTCACAGTAACTATAAGTAAATGTTTCGGTTCACACGTGAACTGGCTAAGAGCATTTACTGCATAACAGATGTCTGGTCTCGTATGTACGAGATAAATCAATGATCTGCCGATATAAGGTGGGATCTTTTGGATCTGAACCTGTGGCCTGATCTCGTAGTTTCTTTAGATTAGAGATCATTGATGTGCTCATGGACTTGTAATCCATCATGCCAAATCTGCGAAGCACATCAACAACATATTTACCTTGTGAGAGAAATATCTCTCTTGATTTTGCCAAAACTCCAAGCTCATAAAGTAATGTAAAAGATCCAAGTCTTTCATTCCAACTTCTGCTGAAGAGCTCCCTCTTAGTCTGAGCTATATAAAAAATTTCCTTTCCTGTAAGGAACAGATGAAGATTTTGGACAATCTTCATGTAAGGATGAACCCAAGACTCTATCAATACTTTCATACTAAGCTCTCAGAGCTGTTATAATCCATGGGATTCTTTCCCATGGATAGCCTCATGTTTAACTTCACTGTTTAAGAAGAAAATCTTAACATTTATCAGATGAAGTGTCCAAAACAAAAATTGCGACAAAAGATCCTGATGGATGTAAGGATCTTGTCATAGATAATCCCTTCTTTCACGAGTCACAAATATACCCTCAATACAACCATTTGTTGTAGGCTTTATCTTATAAGGCCATTGGAGGTTACCACTGATTTGTTACGAGGTCTTTGAAACACTGACCATACATCATTCTTTTCTATCATAGCATCTTCCCACATTTCAAATGTGGAGGGTTCTGAATCAATCACAAGATTCAATTTTATCTATAGGGTCAGAGTACTTATCTGGTTTCTGCTTTCTTTGAAAGTGCCCTTAGGTGCTGAAAGCTTTACTGCTTCCTTTAGTATTTCTTGGCACCAAGCTAGTTTCCTTTTAATAAAAAAATTTCTTTTTAAAAAAAAAAACGATAGTATTCGTTGATTCTGCTAAGCTGCCATTTCTGTTGTAGGTCAAGGACTAACTCATATGCAGGGACTGCTCCCTCTGAGTCTTATAAAATGTATGCCTCTCTGTCATATGCAAATTGGCTCCCACTGAACCTATACGAACTTTTGACTCTGATCTGGTGTCAATCTTTTCAAGATGTTCTTGGTGCCAGTGCAAGGTTCAATATGAAAAACCGAGTCAGACTTCTGAGTTCCTGTGCCAAGGATAATGACTTAATTACAATGAAAAGAGATATTTGTAGGGTTCTCAAAACGAAAAATTACCCCAACTACCAGAATAATTTGTTGGACTCTTTAACCAAGGAAATAACCCAGGGTTATATGTTGTCTTTCATATCAGACATAAAAGACCAACAGACAGCTAGGTTTCCAACCAGGGAGAAAGACTTAGCTCACATAAAAAATAAGTATGTGTTGAGATCACAGCTTCCTTGGTCATATAACAAAAGTACACATGAGATTTTGACAGCATTCCATTGAGACATGGATACATAAAGATGACAGGAAAGTAATCATACCTCTCTTGTTGAAAGTAAATGGAGTATCCATGAACTTTTTTAGATCGAAGACATACTTGTATTTTGTAGCCAGTTACCAACTCAAGCTATCTAAGACATCTTCTGTGTATGCAGATGTTTGATACAGATCTGTTAGTTCAAGTAATTTCATATCCTTAAGAGAATATCCCATTGTCCTGTGGATAAAACATTATTCATCCATATGCAATGAGTTAACAGTACATCTTAAAGAAAGAGGCCAAAAACTGCATTGTCCCAAGTTATGTTCTTACAAAAGTCAACCCTCACAAGGTTGCACCACTCAAAGTATTGTGGTTAACTTCTATGTACTCTTTACAGAATATAAGGATGTATAAGGTGCTGTCAAATTTCTTTACCAGTGATTCTGTTAATGCCACTGTAATTTATCAAAGGCTTATTAAAAAAAAAACACTAATAACTCACCAAGCATCAATAACATTAGAGAAGTTGAAACCTATCTCTTGTGATCTTCAAGATGATGGTTACAATCTTGTATCAGATCTTCAATTAACTCGGCCTAGCTTAGAAAAGGGGTTATTGAAGGTAAGAGTTATCATTTAAAATTTCAGTCAAACCTCCTAACAAGGGAACTCACCCAACTAGCATTGGTCACTCTACCAAAGATCGAAACTTGCATCTCACGAGTGTACAAGACAAAAGACAAAAAGTCTTTCAATATCCTCTCCATATCAATCAATTCAAATAAAAGGTGTAAAGGATATCTTTTTGTTATAGTAGTCCTAGCAAGAAGAGGTGAAAAAGGGCTTTGATAAAGCAGAGTCAAAGAGGCTTAAACCCAAAAGGAGTTGGAGAAGGACTACTTTGATAATTAGAGAAGTCAAGCATATGAAAGGCTAGTCATAGTAGAGTGTTAGTATGAACATGCATGTTACAATGGCATGCATCAAAATTGACAACCTAACATTGTGACAAGGATGTGCTTATATCTTGTTGTGCTCTTTCGAACCTTTTGACCCAAATCAGAATACACTTAAACTATCATGCTAAATAGGCATGCACTTTTGATCATAGCCATAGCCATAGCCACAGTCATTCAAATCTTCAATCAGATCTTACTTGCTAAAAGATGCAGAGATAACGGCCTTAAAAAAACTTTCCAAATCTGTTAGTGACTCAAAGGTTTAGCTCTGCAGAAACAATTTCCAAGTACTATCATCTGTTGGCAAGGATATATGCTAGAAGAAGTCTCTAGAGAGATTGAACTTTCTTATGTTCAATCTATTCTAGTCATGACAATAATTTAAGTTCCTTTCCAAAGCATAAATGAGTGCTTAAATAATTAACTTTTCCCAAGAGGTTACAGGTCTAAAAGGACTGCTAAGGGGGGGTGAAGGTATTTGCTCACCTTGTAGCTTATCAGGATGGAAACCATGTTCCCTTTCTCAAATCTTCTGATCTGCAAAACAAATTCTCAGAGTAGGATCTACGTAGGCTCAAGTCTTCACACTTTTGAGCTCCTCACACCCTTAGCTCTGATACCATGTTAGAAATAGAGAAGTAATGCAGAACAATAAAGTCCTTTTTAAATTTTCAGTTTGAATAACAACTAAATCTCATTTTAAAACAATAAACAACATTGCTTGACACTTAGCATAAAAACAACAAATTTCTGAGAGTGTAAATCCAACATTCTTTCTGATCAAGACTGAAGAAAAATGTAGATCAGTATCTAGATCTAAACTAGATGCTGATATAGATCTCATACATGTCAAAACGCAAACTGAAACTCTATGGATCTGATATACATCAGATTTAGACGAGATTGGAACAGATCTCAAACATATTAAACATCAAGTTAAATAAAGAATTTGACCAATGAACAAAATAGCAAATCACGTACCTTGAAGACTTACCATGAAGGAGATACAATCACACATCAGAGATGAGATGCCATTAGTGCTTATGCTCAGAAAAATCAAGGGTCATTGATCTACCATATAGGTTAGAGCTCTTACCAAGAGATTAATGAACTTTCTTTCCATCAGGAAGAGAAATCACTTAAAATACACCACCCAGAAATTTCTGTAATAGAACCCTTACACACACATAAATTTCAATGGCCCAAACCCTCATATAAAAATCTGTGGTTAAAACTCTCAAACCCTCACTTAAAAATCTGAGGTTAAACTCTCAAACCCTCACACACACAGGAGTAAAGTTACAACAGCTTGGATAGGCCGCGGCTCAAGGAGAAAGGGGTCGAACAGTGCTGGAGGGAGAACGACTCAGTAAGAGAGGCTAGATCTGCACTCACGGCTCAACAAACCTGCTTTTAAGAAGGTGACGACAACCTCACTCAGTTTTCAACAGCGGGTGTTTCAACCTTAGCTCAACACCCTTACCACAGACTTAAAACAACAAAGTAGAATCTCCAATACACCAAGGGCTCAAGGACCTGTCACAAATACCAAAGGCTGAACTGGACTGTTGAAAGAGGAGGGCCGCAGCTTCAAGGAGGAGATCCATTGTTGCAAAAGGAGGCCGCAGCACACAAGAGGAGATCCGCTCCATTTTGAGAGATATAACAAAAGAGTGTGTGAAATGAAGAGGGGTAGGTCTCTTTTTATACATTAGGCTAGGGGTTAGGCTAGGGATAATGGAAAAGATAATAATTAAAATGATATTAAAATTAACATATTTAATTAATATAAATATTAATTAAACATTTAATTAATACTTTCATATTGACCCCTAAAGCAAAAATACAAAACCCCCAAATAAACACAAGCAGGGGTGAAGAGGGTTTGGCAAGGGTGACTGGGTGGCAATACTTGTCCATTCATTCTCAAAGTGACCCTATTTAATTTTATCATCATTGCATATGGGATACATCCCTCATGTGGTCATGCCTGCCTTCAAAGAGGGACATATACCGACAAACACTAGATCAAGGATCAGGTGGCCCCAGAATATCTCTGAGGTCTTATCCACCAAGGTACAAGACTAAGGATCAACCCATGCCCCAGGCATGGGTACCTTGGGCCATGTCCAGGGGTCGTAGACATATCTAGGGGCTTTAACTGCTTGGTCCCAGACCAAGAAACCCAATCATATACTGGGGGCCCTCTCAGGGGTCTTTACTGCTTGGTCTCAGACCAGGAACTCCAGTCATATACTGGGGGGCCTCTCAAGGGTCTTTACTGCTTGGTCCCAGACCAATAACCCCAGTCATATATTGGGGGCCCTAACAAGGGTCTTTTGCCATGGCAGTGACTGTTTGGTCCCAAACCAAGTACCCCAGGAGTGCACTGGGGGCCCTAGATCTCAGCTAGGGTCTTTGCCATCCTCCCAGAGAATGGCTCTTGCAGCTGCTACAAATTTAACAAATAACTGATCTCAATACAAGAGAAGAGCAGATCTGGAAATATATATAGGAAAATGGAAGATGTGACTGATAGCACCTCCAAGATACAATAAAACAGAGAGATATTGGCTTCCTAGAGCCTCCAATAGCTGCATGCAGAAGATCTACAAGATCAATCTATTTCCCTTCCTCCAAAACACTGAATCCTCTAGCTGAGTTGCGCCCTTACTGGCTGTAGCGCACCCTAGCAATTCATATGGCTTAGATCTGGCCCCAAAACTCCATGAAATGGATGTTAACCTGTAGGGAAGAGGATGACTGACTCATATGAGGAATTTCCCTTGCTGTAGATGATAAAACTGACCTCAAATCAATGGATCTCTAACCCCAAGTGCACTCTCCTTCAGGAAATTCGCCCAGTTATGTTAATAAATAATTATGGAGGATGAAAACCCCCAAGAATACCAAGAAAGGTCGCTCCAGAGATGGAAAATGCTCCCAAGTCAAGATCTCTTCTAGATCCAACCACCAAAGGCCAAATCGAACTCCTCAAGGTTGAACAATGCGCCTTTCCTGTAGAAAACCCTCCAATATTGCACCCTCCTTTAGGAATGATAGCAGAAAATGATCTGATCTGAATAGAATGGTGAGGGTGGAATCTTTCACCACTTTGGCCAAGCTTGGATCAGAAAAGGAGGGATCTTTCACCTCCGTGCTGATCTCTAGGGTTTGTCTAGTCAAAACCCTCAAAACACTCAAGCTGTCAGAGCTCAAAGTTGCAAATAGAAAATGATCAAGAATGAGGAAATGAGGCGCCCTCATCCTCTTTTATACTCCAGCATTCTAATTCTCACTTAAATAATTAATTGGCTTTCTAAAGTCTTTTTCTCCACTCAGCAAATTAACTTATATTTTCTTATTAGCCAATGTTGCTATAATAATTTGACTTAGTATCCTCAATAACATATTTTGGCCACCTTTGTCCCCTTTTTGGTGAGACTGTAGCCTAGGGGGAACAACTAGGGTACTAAGTCCTCTAGTTTTTTGGTCATATGGAAGGGGATCTTACAATAAGTCAGCTAGTAAGAGGATTCATAGATTTTGACAGAAACAAGAAGCAAAAGATGAGCAAGATATATATGCTAATTTAGGCTACCCTAATATATGCATGCTGCATCTTACAAATTTCAAAGAGAGTAAATTGCATCTTGTTCGTGGAATTGGCATTCTCCGACAGGCATGCCAACTATAACCTAAGAATTGTTGTCAATAGGCAAGGCAACAAGACAATGAATAAAGAGAGAATGTTGGAATCACTATATAGTATAAAGTAGGTGGGTGTCAAGTTGATCACCATCCCTGTTAAATACCTCATGATTTCTAAGCAAGCACGGACATGAGATTGATAGACATCCTCTTCACATGTTCTATAATTACTTTTTTTGTAAAAATATATTGTATTTGAAAAATTATGTGCAGTTATAGCATGTGGCATGGATGTACAAACTCAGCAATCATGGATAGCTAGACTCCAATGGGACAATACCTGGACTATTGTACTTGCATTGCTGCTTTGATTGAGGTCTTCTTAGAGGTCTTGAAAAGATAAAAGTGATTGGTGTTTGGCTTATGCTAAGAAAATATTGGGGTACACCTTGACAATAATCAACCGTAACTAATTTGTATTGACATGGTCAAAAGGAGTGTCTATGATCTGACCATGTGGGGAAGGCATTTTCTATGATAACTTTGGATAACTAAAACGTCAGAGAACACAACTGAATACCATCCCTTAAACACAGAAAAAAGAATATACCAACAAAATTAGTAATTACTTTATCACAATTAATGTTGGGGTTTGTGCCAAGTTTTGTTTGCCACCCTAAAACTCTCATTGCAAAACACTTCATTGACTGCAAAAATAGGAAGCAGGAAACCATTTGCAAAACACCAAAGCCCTGATACGCTCGATCATAACCCTCTCAGTGAAGCCTGTATCTAGCCTGAATTGTCTGGTTGAAACCCAAGCAAGAACTTACCCTACCATGGTCATGATGCCACAAACTATTTGATAGCAAAAACACAGAAGTGAAGAAAAGTCTTACCAATTGCCCAGCCTGTCCATCACATTATAGTCTCTCATCTTCATGGGATCGAGCAAGAAACCTAATTCATACAACCCTGATTGTTATAATCTTGAATAAGACGATTCTTGGAAACACAAATAGTTTATTGCAGATAGACCCGCATTACACTCTATGTTTAATATGCCTTACTTTTATTACCAAAATATTTCTTCTGTAATTTAGGCCATCAATTATCGTTTGCTTTAAGGTGGATTTGCCACATTTTGTGGCATCGTTCATTTGAAAAATGGCATGCCGTAATGCCATTGCCAGTCATGCCTAAAAGATGGGCAACTACCCTGTTGTAGTTACCCCTAAATCTATGTCCTCATACTTGCACAAGCAACCTGACATACCACCGTTGTGCACTCTGGTGACATATTGCAACAATGGTTTGTTGATATTCATTGCTTCTCTTCTTGGTTCCATTTGATGAAAGGCCTGCAAAGGAATTAGAAAACAAAAATTTATACATGAATGCCAAATGATGACCAGTGATTTCAAAATCGGCTAGCCTGAATTGGTTCACCCATTGTGGACTGTTATCCCCTATCCTAGGGATAACTAAGGAGATCATGTCTCGAGGCCCACAGGTCCTAGACATGGAGTGCCGAGAGCTGGATGACTTGAGCATGGCCCCGGAGGGCCCCCCTTTTCTTCAGTGCAGCCCATCTATCAGCAATAGTAGGATCCATCCCACCAGCCTGGTCCTGAAGTAGTAGTAAGTCTTGCTCTGTGAGGTAATGAGTCCAGGTATCATTGTATGTGTCACTCGGATTATTGAAGAACTTGAATATGTTGCACTGAATTCTCCTTCATTTCATAACGTTTGCTTGGAAATTATGCTCTTTAACTTGTTCATACTTGGAAGGGTGACATGATGCCCTAGTAAGTTGATCTCCCTTTAGGATGGGTTGCCACTGGGTGGGTCTATGAAAGGTCATCGTCCATTCCCTCCATATTTACCACTTTCCATCCTTACTCCTCCCATGTTCCCCTACCTTTGTTCGGGCATTGGGTTTGCCACACTAGGAATGGTTGTACCTTGCCTTGTGGGAAGAAGGGGCTAAAGGCCCAGAGGGTAAAAGTAGCTGGCAAGAGTTAAAAGCCAAAATGAAACCTTTGAGATGCTTCGCCCAAGGATTCCCGAGAAAGCAGTAAAAGGCTTCTCAATAAGGAAAGGGAACCCGTAAGATAAATGAACACTCAAGGTATTAGTTGGTGGATGGGAGGTCTCATCATGAGCTGGCCTATTATGACCATGGGCATGTAGCGTTATGACACTACCATCTATCTAGTCACCAAACCAGGGTAGTGGCTCTTGGTGGCATAGCCAAGAGAAAGGGGGTCTCATCACGAGACAACCTTCTCATCTCCGTGAAATGCTTGTGGGTAACGCTGTCACCTCTGGTCACCAAGCCAGGACAGTTTCCCTCAGCTCTTCCCTTGAAGCATAAAAGAAAAAGATAAAAAAACAATAAAAATAAGAATAAAAGGCATTGAATGGGCTAGGAAAGAATGTCATCTATGAAAAGGGGCAACTCGCCTTCTACAAAGGCACCCACGGGTAAGATCTACATTTCCTTGTTATCATTGCACCCCATGCCCAAACACTTCCCCCCACGCCACCTCACACACACTTACATGACCTGGATTGGTTCTCACCTAGGAAACACCCCAAACTTAAGGAGGATTGGCCCAATAGGACACCTTGAGGTCTTCTCCAAACCTGAGTTGTTAAACTGCATAACGTCTTTGATCATTTGTCTAGGTAAAGGGGGGTTTGATGCACATGTTTGGATAATTTGATTCTTAGATGTGATTGACATTGCTATGATCCCTATGACTTATGAACCCCTGGAGGGCGTACTTGTTGTTGCTGCAGGACTTTTCTCGGTGGACAGGTACATGTGGGGGAATGATTAGCTTAGACCTCCATGGGGCTGAAAGCCCACAGATGGATGGTGTGATCCCTACCAGGGGCAGAGATACATCAAAGACTTACACCAGGAAGAAATAAGGGTGTTGCCCTCAGAAACACTCTGGCAGACTTAGACCCAGGGGGATCTTTCTCTTCCACCTGGACGTTGACCCTTAAGAGCCCATGATGTCATCATTATGACCCTGAATGTCATCCAAAGCTAGGGTTTGCATTTATGAGGGCAATTGTGTGCTTGTTGGCACGTGTGGCATCATCCAGGGCTTTTGGAGGCCAAACGTTCTGCATATGAGGCCCAAAGTTCCACCCTAGGAGCTCAACGTCACCTTAGAAGGGCATGACATCACCCTTGGAAATGATATCATGGGTTAATTACTTTAATTTATGTAAAAATTGGATTTTTGATGTAATTTGGCTAGGTCGGCCTTTTTTATGACCTAATTTTAATTAAAGGTCATTGATACTGTATAAACCTCTGTTACAAAAATAGGCAAAAAATCGCCAAAATCGCGAGAAATCACGATTTTTTCCCAAAAAATCGCTGAAAAAATCGGTAAAATATCGGAAAAAATTCGTGGGTCAATGGAAAAAATCGCCTGTGTAAAAAAGTCTGCGCATTTAAGGGTCCATGAGGGGTTTTTTTGGTTTTTTTGTGCATTTAAGTTTGCCGATATATTGTCGACTAAGTCACCTGACATGGGACACGGAGGACACGAAAATACGAGTATCCGACATGGGCACAACGACTACCGGAAATAGGACACGGAGGACACGTTATATATATATATATATATATATATATATATATATATCAAAATTTAAATTATGAATTACACATCCAAAAATGAAATAATTAAACTGTAAATAGTTACATGATGATGATACAAATTCAATCATACAACTAGTACTAACTTAGTAACTACTAAGTTACTAACATA
>SNQJ01S0002534.1:366914-379943 GCA_010110895.2 Picea sitchensis | reverse complement strand
AGCAGGACACATGTCCTCTTTTCAAGACACGCGTGTCCAGTGAACATGACACGTTCTAAACAAGTATCTGACACGTGTCCTACCGTTTGGTGTTCGACATGTAGGATTCGGGACACGAGGGGGGGTTTGGACGTGTCAGGTGACTTAGATTGTTGATGTTTTGCCGATTTTTTTGCCGAACGATTTTTGTAACACTGGTATAAACAGAGAGAAAGTACTCTCATTTTTTCATCATCACTCATCACACAAGTGGTGTGGTCTGAAATTTGTGCCCTTTTTAGGAGTTATTGGCTGAAATTGGGAGGCACACTTGTCTTGGAGGCTAAAATTTGCAACTTGGATTAGTTCTTGGTGAATTTACTAGGCAATCTAGGGTTTTATTGCTTGATAATTCTTGGTGAAGTAAGTAAATCTACAATCCTTCATTTTATTGTGAATGTTATGGTATATTTGCTTATTCATGTTAAAGATTATGAAATTGTTTGCTTGACAAACCCTAGGAATAAAGGACTTAAGTTACTACTTCTTTGCTCTTCATTTGCTAGACTTTTACCAAGGTGATACGACTTAGATAAACTTATAAAGCCCTAAATGCTAGCTCTTTAGAAGCCATTGTCTAGTTATTGTTTGCCCTTAATACTTTTTAATAGTCCAAGGAAGGAAGATTCGCTAGGGCCTAAGATCCCTTACTCTCTAGCAAATTTGTCCCTAGGATTTGGATTCTTGAGGCCTTGGGTTACCAACACCTCATCCATTCATCCCTTCTCCTTAGAAAAATACAATCATTTTGTATTGCTTCCAAGAGAAAACCGTCACCTATAGACTCTATTAACCCCAAAAGGCACTAGTCCACTTGCTTTAGTGAATTGATTGATCAAACAAAAACTCAAACCTTCTTCCTCTAAGCTTTTACTAACATTTGCTAACCCTAAACTAGACTAACTCCTTAGCCAACTTGCTGCTGTTGCAAAACATTGCTACAGCGATACTAATTCAAGCCAAATTGCCGCATTTACCTACGTAACTCAAACTTACATCATCCGGAAATCACTTGTGACAGTTGCCAGTTAATCTACTAGATAAGTGTTGAGTTTGCATGGTGTTTCCTTGCACTTTTGACTACTAGAATTTGCTGCTATTGCAAAAGATTGCTACAGCCATCTAACTGCAGCAAATTTTCCACAAAAGTGACATATTATGCTACCTAGACATTGCCAATTTTGCTTGTGACAACTTATTATCATTTTGCTAGGTAAAGGCTTTTCTTTCTTGTCTTTTTCAAGAAATTTTAAGGCATAATTCTTGTGGCTGTTATAAAATATTAGTTGCTATTATAAACTGTTGCATTGCTGCAAATTCATATCAGCTAGCTCAAATTTTGAAGGTTCATGGTCTTATGAAGCACTAACATCATTTGGTACTTGAAAGCTGCGATACTTTTTTCTTTGTTGTCTTGTTCTGGGAAGGTACACCATATTTTCACCTCAATTCATCTCTTAAAAGACCTAGAGAACCTTTTAACTTGAGTGACCAGTGAGGGGGGAATTTCTTGCATCTTTTCCTTAGTCTTCTCAACCCTTTAGGCCACTGGGGACGTCTCCCATGGGGTACTTTGACATACTCCTAAACAGAAAGGGGTTTCCTATTAAGGTGACAGTGATAGGCCACCCCCTATTACGGCAATCTTGCATCCACTTGCCTTGGGATTTGGGCAAGTACAGATTGTGTGATAACATTTTTGGCGCCATTGCCTTGGAACACTGAGTCAATATTCCTCAACAACACTTTTTCGGTAAGCCTTTCCCTCAAAGCCTTTATCTTACAAAGCTTACCAAGCGATTGCACTAAGGGTGATCCCCTCATCCCTTTGATAATTTCAAGAAGATTTTTTGGCGACTGCACTGATGACGGCTCGTAGCGGACATCAGTATACACCTTATTATCCTTTAGTTCCTGTTGTTCCCATGGCCCCTTCTAAATGGGCCCCCAAAGAACTCTTCGACCCTCTAGACTTGGCAAATATCCAAGGAGGATTACACGATCTCTTGAAAGATGCAGATTCTTGGATACCCACATTTGCAGGAGAAATTAGGGCCATTGGGAACGCACATTGGACTAAATTCTGTGAGAGCTACGAGTTCCATCTATCAGGGAAGGAACATCTTGACACTTTTATGAGACTTTTTTTGGCCTCATTCATTGGGGATGCCAGAAAATGGAGCACAAAACTCCCAAGCAAAAGTCTCAAAACTTGTGAAGATTTAGAACAAGTTTTCCTAAAAAGATGGGGTGTGATTGAAAATATGGCTGCCCTTTATGCCCGATACATCAAAAATTACAAACAAGATGACGAAGATGTTAGGGAGTTTAATGATAGGTTTAACACCTTGCTTAGTCGAATTGAGCCCAATTTTCAGCTAGAGAGATCCATCCTCCAACAATATTTAAATTCCTTCAAAGGAGAATTCCTGTTTACCCTCAGGAACCGATTTCCTACAAACCTAGAGGAAGCACAAGATGCTGCTTGCCGGATTGAAGAAAATCTTAGGTTGAATAATTCCATTTCTCAGGTCAATCTTTTGAACAACCAAGATGACATCTTAGGGTTCAATGAGGAAAGCATGGAAGAACGAGAGCATGGCCTCTCGAAGATTCTAGAGGTAGAAAATGACATTGAACTAAATGCTTTCCCTAGAAAATGGAGCATGGGATTTTCAAACATGGAAGATGCCTTCATCTTTTCACAACAACATGGGCCCCCTGAGGATTTAAGTCCTCCTCAAGATGCCTTTGAAGATTTCGAGGTTGAGGAAGGAGACATTGAATGCTTATCTTCACAAATCACTGAGGGAGATGACTTTGAAGAAGAATCCCCTGTTGTCTTTCATGTTGGAAGCATGGGAACAAAATACAGTGAACCCATACCTTTTTATGTTACCCTCCAGATCAATGATTTCCTTCTCCATAATTGTGTTTTTGACCTAGATGCTCCTAGAAACATTGTGACTGAAAGGGTTATGCACCAACTAGGTCTTAATATATCACAACCAAATACACGAGATGGTTTTTCACGAGGTATTATCAAAGACTTGGGTGTTGCCTTCCATGCTTGTCATGATGTCTCTTTCAAGATCGATGTAATAGTGATAGACACATTAAGTAGTTGGCCTTAAGCACAAGAAAAAGTTTCCAATTTAGACAATTACAATATCTCGTGTTTTTATGTATCCCAATGCAATGATTTTGTTTCTCCAATGCAAGAAGATTAGTGCCTTTAACTATTGGGTTGTGGAGTATCAAAAATTAAGGAGCTAGTTGAGCTACTTCCTTGGGGCTGTAAGCCCTTTTACTCCCCAAGGAAAGCTAAGCTCGCTAGGAAAAACCCTAGGAGGGTGTAAACCCTTTTACTCCTCCTAGGATTTCCTTATGCAAAAAATTATTCCAAGACAATTATAACGGACTTAGTGGGGTTGTATGCACTTGTACTCCCCAAAATCTTAAGCAAATCAACCTTGTAACCTAGAAAAGAAGCAATAGCAATAAAGATTCCTTACCTAGTCCAAGCATTAACAAGATAAACCTCTTTTTAACCAAGGAAATCCTCCATAAAGCAATAGACCTCCACTAGAGATAGCGCATCATCCATCCATCCAATAGCCAAAGTAAAACCATTACAAGAGCAAGTGACGAGAAATATGTAAAATGCCCAAGTAGGGCGCAAATTTCAGCCAGGGAGTCCCTTCTCCAAAACATGTCTGTCAAAATGAAATGAAATGATTCTTATTTATACAAATCCTCCTACAAGTGTTTGTCCACTTAATTTTAGGGTAACCACAAAGTAAGGGGTCAACAACCCTTACCTTGCCCCTTTACAAGCTAAATTCAAATTTAAAATTAAAAAATTGCACAATAAAAACCCTAGGATGACGTCAACCCTTCTAAAGGGTGACGTTTTGACACTTTATGCAAGTCGTTTGAGTGGAAAGTGGAAGTTGTTGGGCCCTCTAGAGCCTCCCTCTCATGCGCTAGGTGTACCTCCTCCAAGTCAAGGCTTCTCCCATCAAAATGTGCCAAGTGTCAATCAACAACACCACCACCACCACAACCCTAACCCTAGGGTGACGTCAAGCTCCTCAAATGTGACATTTTGTCCTCAGGAGCAAGTCGTCGGGCTAGCAAAGGGATGGGTTAGGTCCTCCATGGTGTCCCCTCATGCCTCCAAAGGCTAGCATCATCGTTCGGTGCATGGGCCATGGTATCTAACCTATGGGCTTCAAGCCCCAAGGAAGACCAAGCTAGGCTTGTTCTTCCAAATATGTCTACTAACTAGGTCCTGCAAAGACAATGAATATGCCCTCCAAGGATCTCAAGTCAAATGCATCATGATAAGTAAATCAAGTCCATAAAAGAGCCATCTAAGCATGTACATCAAAAACCACCTCATCAAAATAAACAACTGCTCAAAGACCCTATGCAATTTGCTAAGTTTGGGTATGGGAGGGTTGACAAAGCGACCTATTGGGTGAATCATACCTCAAGTTTAGGAGTGTTTCCCAAGTGGGCCCCTCTCTAAGACATGTGGACAAAGTGACATGGATGGGGGCAAGACTCTTGGGAATGGGGTTCATGACATACAAGGGATTGTAGTATCTCATTTATGGGTGCCTTTGTAGAGGGTGTGTTGCACCTTTGTTTTCAATGCAATCTTTTTCCAAGCCCATTTATTGCCTTTTGTTCTTTTAAGATGTTTCCAGGTTGAAGCCAAGGTGGGGCTTCTACCTAAGAATGAAAAACAATGCCCATCTTGACTCTACCCTGGTCACATCATGCTTCCCCAAGTTGAAAAAAATGTGTGGAGCTTCTACCTAAGCATGAAAAACAATGCCCACACATGCTCCACCTTGGTTGGCATTTTGTATTAGTTATTTTTCATGAGTTCGATCAGTTTCTTATGAGAGACATTTCATTTTCCTCGAGATCCTTGGGCGAGCATCTAGAAGGTTCATGATTGGCTTTTATCTTTTGCAAACTACAAGCCTATGGGCCTTCAACCCCTTCTTCCCATGAAATGAAGGACAATCCCTTCTTGGGTTAGTACACCCAAAAATCCCAAAAGATAAGGAGGCGAGGGGATGAAGCGTGGAAAGTAGTAAGTATGGTCGGGAATGGCACGATGACTTGTCAAGGGGACCTCCCAGTAGAAAACCTATCCCCAAGGGTGACCACTTACTAGGGCGCAATGTCAACCACCAAGGTGAAACAAGGCAAAGAGCATAACTTCCAAGCAGACGTTACATAATCAAAAGCAACTTTAAATGTAACATACTCAAAATGCCTCAAATATTGACATGACACTCACCATAATACCTGGCTTGTATCTCATGGAGCAAGACCCAATGTATTTCAGAAGCAAACTGGCATGGTGGATACCATTGCGATGAATATGAGATCTGTGGTGGTGAGGCGGGCCTTTGTTTGTGCAAGTGGATGCTGTCAGCCATCTGTCTCTCAGTACTCCATGTCTGCAACCTGAGGGCCTCGAAACATCATCTCCTTAGTTATCCCTAGGAAATGGGGATAGCAAGGTGCAAGTACAAGAAATATATTAAAAATTGTTGAATCTCGATGCCAAAAAGAAGAGAGAATGTTAAGGTATGCGGGAGCCAATTGCTAGGGATGAATGAGGAGATCAAAAAATAGTCTCGTCATCGAAGTCATCAATAATTGTGAAAGGTCCTATGTATTGGTGGATGATATCCTCCGAGAAGTGAATGGGGATGAGGGGCCTCGTTGCATGATCCTGCAGGGAGCATAAGAGCGAGGTAGCCTTGCTCTCCTTACATCAATTTTGTAGGGAAGAAACTCTGGATGGAAGTCTGGGTGTTCGGTTGGACTTGTGACATAGTGTGTTGGAATGGGGGGATGCTTGCCTAGAGTTGCTTTATCTGTTGGTCTAGTGATGTATGCCATGTGCATTGGAATGACTCCTCATGAGGATGTCGATGCACTACCCTGGGGTGGTTAAGTTGAGAGGAAACATGAGGCCACATAGATTTGGAATCTGAAGTATTGTGGATCTCTACCTACCACTTGTTGCCTCAATTAGGTAGGGAAACTAGAAAGTATGAGGTGATACTCTTGGAGGCCTCTGTTTGGAATAAGAATTAAAGACTAAGATCTGTGTCCAAAAGTCTCTCTCATGAAGAGAGCTAAGCATCTTTGGTTAGGGTAGCGAAGAAAAGTGGAAAGGGAGCTCATGAAGACCTTTAATAGGAAGTAGTATCTCCCTCCAATCCCATAGTAGATGGGGCATTGAAAAATTATGCTGCTCTGTCTTTGGCCTGTTATCCCCATTTTGTGGATAGATGATGTCTCGAGGCCCTCAGGTTGCAGATATTGAGTGCCAAGAGACTACATGACCAACAATACCCTTTGCACAGATGGAAAGCCCACTCACCACCACATATGATCATAGGTTTACAGATGGCATCCACCACACCAGTTGGCTTCCGGAAGGCAGTGGGCCTTGCTCCATGAGGTACAAGTCAATATTATGGTGAGCATCATTTCAATATCTAAGCCATTTGATTATGTTGTATCTTTGATTGCTCTAGATTTCATGATATGTGCTTGGACATTATGCCTTTTGCCCTTCTTCACCTTGGTGGTTGACATTGTGGCCTAGTAAGTGGTCTTCTTTGGGAATGTGTTTGCTACTGGGAAATCCCTTAATGAGCCATCATACCGTTCCCGACCATACTTACCATTTTTCATCATTATTCCCCTCCTTTTCCTTATCTCTTGGGATTTTAGGGTGTATTGACCCAAGAAGGGGTTGTCCCTCATTCTATGGGAAGAAGGGGATAAAGGCCCAGAGGGGTTGGTGTTGGGTAAAAGATAAAATCCTTATATAAAACCTTCCAGATGCTTCGCCCAGGGATCACCCAAGCAAGCAATGAAACGCTCATCTTTGAATAAAAGGGGACCCACAATATAATAAAAAATGCTTAAAAGGTTAGTTGAAGGATAGGAGGTCTCATCACAAGTCGACCTATCACGTCCATGGATATCTAGTGGTATGACATTGTCATCATCTGGTCACCAAACTAGGGCAGTGACTTTCAGTTGCATGGATGAGAGAAAGGGGGTCTCATCACAAGCCAACCTTCTCATTTCCATTAGGTATTTGTGGGTGACATTGCCACCACCTGGTCACCACACCAGGGCAGTGACCTTCAATCTCTCCTTATGCTATTATGAAAGAAATTATAAAGAAAGAAAGATAAAAGGAAACTGATGGGCTTGGAAAAAGTGCATTGTGGACAAATGTACCACACACCCTCTACAAAGGCACCCATGAATGAGACATTACGACCCCTAGTATGTCATGAGCCCTATTCCCATTAAGTCCTGATCCCATCCACCTCATACACTTTACATGGTTTAGAAAGGGACCTCTTGGAAGCTCTCCTTGACCTAGGGCAAGACCTATCCAATAGGACACCTCGTCAACCCTCCCATACTTAAGCTTGACAAGTCGCATAGTGTCTTTTGAGTTGTTAATTGTTTGATATGGTGATATTTGATGAACATGCTTGGATGGCTTATTTATTGATTGGATTAACTTATCATGATGTTATGACTTGAGATTCTTGGAGGGCATGTTTATTTGTCTTTGCAAGACCTAGCTGGTGGACAATTTTGGGAGAACAAGCCTAGCTTGGGCTTCCATGGGGCTATAAGCCCACAGGTTGGATGCTAGGGGCCCGCATGCCAGATGAGAGATATCAAACTTGGAAGGCCTCAAAGATGACTTGGACAGCATAGCCTAGCCCCCACAGACCAAACGTTTTTCCTAGGAGAGGCAAAATGTCACTTCTAGAGACATGACATCACCTAGGGGGGTTAGGGCTTGGGGGTGAGGTGCCACTCATTTACACATGGACGTTTGAGGAGGAAACGAGTCTTCACCGTGTATGAGTGCCTAGATTCATGACACATGGCCATTGGAGACCCATCCATTCTTCTCCAACACCGACTTCCTCAAAGTGGAAAAACGTCCCCTAAAGGGGTGACGTCCTCCTAAATTAGGATTTAATTTGTGTAAAAGATAAAATTTTAAGTGAATTGTTTAATATTATTTTGTTAAGGGGGCAAGATTAGGGTTGTTGACCCGTAATCTTGTGTTTTACTCCTTAATTTGTGGACAAGCTATGTTAGCTAAATTTTGTATAAATAGAGATCATAAGATCTCATTTTAAAATATAACTCTCCCTCTTGTGAGAGACTTGGTCTGAAATTTTCGGCCTCCTTGGCTCTTTTAGCTCTTGTGCACTTGTTTATGGCTATGTTTATGAATGATTGATGGAGGAGGCCTAGCGCTAGCTTTGGATGATGCTTTCTAGCTCATGTGGTGAGTTGTCTTAGCATTTCTCTTGATTTTGGTATGGTTTTTTCTCTCTTGCTATCATTTTATTCAAGTCAAGTATTGTTATGCTAAGAGCTAGGTGGGAAGTATAAGGGCATACACCCCCACAATAGCCTTCATCATTCTATTTGCTTCATCTCATTGATTAAGGGTTTGCTAAGAGAAGTATAAGAGCATACACCCTCTTAGCTTAAACCCTAGTTTAGAGAAACTTGCCTTGGGAAGTAAAAGGGCTTACACCCCCAAGGAGGTAGCTTCTCTAAGCTCCCTATGACTCCATTAACCAAATATTAAAGGCACTAGTCATTGATTTATTGCATTGGAGAAATAAAATACTGCATTGGGAAACGTGATTTTCGATCATTTTTACTTCTTGCAAAATGGATTGTTTTCCTTGTGCCTTGGACACCTCACAGCCACTAGAGTGTCCCCATCTAGGGGCTACTTATTGCTGCTGTTACAAAATTGCATCTTCAGCCATTAGGGCTGCAGAAACCCTAACTTGCTTTAATAACTCTCTTGTCAACCATTGGTTTTTGCTCAAAGTTTGCACACTTACTCTCCTTGTCCTAGCACACCTTTTGGCAAAATTTGAGGAGATTTCAGTGGCTTCTTTTCTTGGTGTAATACATTGAATGTTACAGCCATAAGGCTGATATAATTTGCTGCGGACAAGTGTTTACAACAGCCTTATCTTTTATGCTAAGAGTATTGGTTTTTCATCTTGAGTATAGCTAGTCATTTACTAGTTTTTCTCTTGCATTTTCTACTTGATATTTAGCATTTATTGAGCAGCTTATAGTACCTTTTTTCTTGCTGATATATACTGTTATCTGTTGCTGCAAATTAGGGACAACAAGCTTAACTTGCTGATCCAACTAACATATACTATTGCAAAGTGTCTTTTCTTGTGTCCCGGGTAGGTACAATCATCTGGAGAAGTGTTATACCTGTGGGGCAACAATCACTTGACTTACAAGGCACCTCTTTCCACCTTTCACTCCACCTACACTTGGCCTATAGGGGCTTGACTTCCATCCATCTTCATCTTCATCTCAATCCCCCTAGGGTCACCGAGATCGCCTCCCTAGAGTGACCTAGTCAGCCATGAAGTGCGGGACCTACATCGAGGTGACATTGGGTGTAGGATTCCCAAGTTGTAGCACTTGTTCCGTGGTTGGGTTGGACTTTGCCAAACCTACAACGTTTCCTACAAGATGGCCCAAATAAGTGGCATAATCAACAAACCCTATCCTACCATGGGATGTGGTGATTTGTCTCAATTTGGAGTTTGTGGGAGTGCACTTGAAATTGGCTGAGGGGGGTCTTAAGGGTATGCATTTAGTGTCTGCATGTATATGGGGGTTGAATGATAAGGCCATCTGTTAGTGCCAGAAAGTGCTCAAAGTAGAAGGCCATCTTTGAGCCAAGACCCTCTGGAGGGGAGATCTAGGGAACCTAGATGTGTTGTCTATAAATGTCTTCCTTGATTGCTCGGTCCAGGTCCCTCTAGATGGTGGGAGGTGACTTGGTGTATCTAGGGAGTACTTGAAAGGGGAAAGATGTTCTGGAGAGATGACAACAAATTGAAGTAACTGAGAGACCTTTGAGAGCCAACATCTTGT
This sequence comes from Picea sitchensis, assembly GCA_010110895.2. Taxonomy (NCBI): domain Eukaryota; kingdom Viridiplantae; phylum Streptophyta; class Pinopsida; order Pinales; family Pinaceae; genus Picea; species Picea sitchensis. The sequence continues at coordinate 369,890 of SNQJ01S0002534.1, read as the reverse complement.
ACTCTCTAGGGGTTAGTTGAGGCAATGGCCTTTGAAGAATGGATATTGATCCCTCTCAAAGGCTTAGTCCGGAAAAATTCAAACTTGATAAAGGTATGAGGTTAGTTGGAAGATGACCTTGAGGTGAAAAGGATGGGCTGGGAACTCATCTTAAACAATGGGCCAGGGGATGGTCCGCTTGCATTGGATGAAGTGCCTGAGGAGGAGGGTTTGGAGTCTGGACTCTCTTTGTTGTTCTAATCGATTTGAAACAAACTCGATCGCTAGTCCTTGGAACATTAAAGAACCATGGGCTTGATGATCATGTTCAAGACATATATCTTGGACAATATATCCTGGAAATGGTTTTGGAAAGACTCTCTCTAGAAGGGAAAGGGAGTTGTATCCACTGTTGAGTCAAGGATGGAGGGAAGTCACAAGATAAGTTGTGGCCCTATGAAGTGAACTCCCAAGTATGTGTAAGTCATAGCAATATTGATCTCCTCCCCCCAAAAATAGACATGATAATCAGATAGAGCTTGCTTCTACTCATTGAAAATCATAACCTCGATTTTACCTAAGTTAACTTTCAATGGTTGAAGATCACAAAAACTAGATAAAACATCAATTTGTCTTTGCAGGCCTTTGGACAAGGAGGCCAAGAGCATTAACTTGTTGGATGAAAGGAGAAAAGATATCAAACATGGTGTAGAAGGCAACCATACCCATCCTAAACACGCTCCTATAGAAAAGACTCCAACTCATCATTGCAAATCCCAAAAAGAGTCGATGAGAAAGGGCACCCTTGCTTGACCCAAGTGTTGCTTCATATGAAATCTAAAAGGCCATGGGATGTACAGAGACAACCATTCATTGACTTAGAGTCACATGATAGCAACCAAGAGAGTCTCCCAAATGCCAATGTCCCATAGCCTCTGAAACATGGCCTCTCTCAATGCCTCAAAGACAATTAGACACCTTATCTAGGTCTTTTGATCTTTGACAGTTGATAGTCAACCTTGGTAAAACCAAGGTTATGATCTTCAGTGGCTTGAAGAATATGCTGTTGGATGTCCATTTCTACTTTTAGGGCGAGGAGATTGAGATTACGACTTCTTACACTTAACTGGGTGTTTAATTTTCAGGGCCTTGGTTTAGTTTGAGACTATCTTTCCAACCTCAAGTCAACAAGGGATATGGGTCCCTAGCCCTTTTGAAGCGACAATGTTTTCAACACCACTTTTAGGACATCTCGTCCAAGATGGAACTTCTTGACAACATTATAATTTCCACAATTTTGTATGGCTCCAAGCTCTAGGGATTGAGTTTGCTAGAGGAGGACCGAGCAAGGATGGAAAGGGTTCATGTTCTCTTTCTCTATTACATCATTTGACGCTAGAGGATTGTTCACCAACACATTATCCAGGCCAAGTTTGTGGCTCACCTTCTCTAGATCGAGGTCATTTTTGGACCGGTTTCACTACTACATCAAGTCCAAAACTTCATGGATTCGATCGTTAGTAGAGATCGATACCCTTCTTCACGATCCTACCTCCTACCCCCACCTTTAGAGCTCTTATTGTCACCTCATTCACCACAAGAAACTTTTATTTATCTCACTGAGAAGACGTGAATTACACGATTCTCTCCTTCACTCCCCCAAAACCTTTTGGCCTACTCTTTTCCCCCCACCACTCCGACCTTCTTACAGACCTTGATCCCCAAACCTTGTTCACTCATACTACCGCCCATTCTCCCCCCATGGAGATTGATTGATATGTTTGAGAACGGTTCAAAGGTGCATGATCATACACTCGACCACGCAGCCTCGTCATGACAAATGTTTCAGCTCCAGACGAGTTCAGAGCAGGGCACCTCTCGCCCATTGTACTGCCCCCCAACCCCAATAGAGCAGTCAAAGATCTATTCAGAGCTTCTTTACTTTGACCTTAGATGGTAGGAGAACTGAGCTTCCTTGTGCTACATCTCCCCTAGGATCATACAACTAGATCCCCCTATGGTACTCGAGGACTTAGACAATGAGCCAACGCGACCCCCGTCGCCCCCCTCGCCATCGATCATCATATCTAGGAGATATTGACCTCACTAGCTTCACTTTCAGACTTTTCTCTCTCAGCTAGTATTGAGTTGTCCAACTCCTACCATGGACACTCCCACTTTGTATCATCGCACATATGATACTGTTATATACACTTTTTCCTTGGTTGTAATTAGACTGAGGGTTTCTTTCTTTTGTGATTCTCAGCATTATCTAGGAGATGCTTTTGCACTCCCACATTGTACCCACACTTGTTGTATTCTTCAATCCCATTGATGTACTTTTGTGGTCATTTGTTGGACATTAATAAAATTATCTTATCTTATCTTATCTCATAGAATCAGGTTCTCGTCACCTCCCCTCCATCCTCATGTCAGTGGTCACCTTTTTACCTATCTAGATATCTGAAAGGTAGTATGGGTGATTAATACTAGTAGAGTGGTAGATGAGGAGAGATTCCAGGCAAAACTCTTCAAACATGGTATATTTTCTCTCTTGGTTTATATTGTTGATTTATTTAACCATGTTGTTTGCTCGTGGTTTCCAAACACTTGTTCCCACCATACTATTCATCTGATTCACAAATTGGGATTCAAGACCGATCTGAACAATTATTGGATTGTCATGGTAGGGCACACTTTCTCCAGGCTCTATGCTACCTCCTTTCATCTACGGTTATAAGAGTTACTTGAGAGTCGTCACTTGCAAGCTTGAGGATAGGCAGACTTCCGTCCCGAGCATCAGACTATTGGCCACATTCTCACCTTCAGGGCCATCATTAAGGAGGCAAGACATCACTCTCCAAAAGTCTCTGTAATGTCCCCATTTTGGGACATTATAACATTACAACATTTCAGAGTGTTATGCCTACCCGAGTAGCCAGATAGGGGTGACAGAGAGTTCGGGAGATATTGAGGGGTTTATTTGGGCCCGACTTG
>SNQJ01S0002534.1:324359-365239 GCA_010110895.2 Picea sitchensis | reverse complement strand
AGACTATTGGCCACATTCTCACCTTCAGGGCCATCATTAAGGAGGCAAGATATCACTCTCCAAAAGTCTTTTGCTGCTTTGTAGACTTTCATAAAGCATTTGATTCAGTTTTGAGAAGGGCCCTTTTCTAGTAGCTTCGAGACATTGGCATTTTAGAGATCCTTATCATAGCCGTCATGTGCTTTTATGAGTTTATTCTTGGATGCCTTCGTACCGCACATGAAGTTTTTGACTTTATCTAGAGCACCATTGGGGTGAAGTAAGGGTGCCCTCTGTCCCCTACCTTGTTTGAGATTTATATTGACGAGCAAGAGTCCTTACCATAAGAGCATATACAACCTAGTGATGGTTGTCATTTCCATCAAGTCTCGATATCCATCGTCCTCTTTGCAAATGACGTGATTCTTTTGGCCTCCACCTCGAAGGGCTTATAGAGACAATTGGATGCCTTATCCAGATTTTGCGTTTGTTGACAGTTGACGATTAACCTTGGGTAAAACCAAGGTGATGATCTTCAATGACACGAAGAATGTCCTTACAGAGTTCCATTTTTTCTTCCAGGGTGAAGAGGTTGAGATCGCCACATATTATACATACATGGGGGTCCAATTTTTAAGGACTCGATTTGTGCTGAGGAAGGCACTCCAACCTTGGATTAATAAGGGGTATGGGTCCCTTGCTCTCCTCAAGTGGAATTGTTTCTAGAACCATTTCTAGGCCATATTGTTCAAATTGCACCTCATGGACTCTATCATCCGACCATGGTTCTATATGNTGAGGAAGGCACTCCAACCTTGGATTAATAAGGGGTATGGGTCCCTTGCTCTCCTCAAGTGGAATTGTTTCTAGAACCATTTCTAGGCCATATTGTTCAAATTGCACCTCATGGACTCTATCATCCGACCATGGTTCTATATGGTTCAGAGGTTTGGGGGTCTAGTTTGCTTGAGTCGGACTGGGCTAAGATGGAGAGTGTACAAACCCTCATGCTCCATCGTATCATTACAAGCAATAGGATAGTCCCCCACGCCATTATTGAGGTTGAGTTTGTAGCCCACCCATTCTAGCTTGAGACCATCTTTTAACTTCTCTAGCTTCTACACCACATCCAAGGTTTGTTGACAATAGATATATGTAACTTGCTTACTTTTCTTTAGAGGCTATTGCTTTGAATAGACCTACAGGGTGTGCTTGGGATTGTTGGTTTTTAGAGTTTTTGTGCCTTCTCTAGTGAGTTGGCATCTCAGTAGACTGCTTCCCTCCAATTAGGTATTCTTTGAATTCCCCTAGACGTCTCCAACCGAACAAGTAGGAGATGAATAGGGTTATTAGAGATGACATTTACAGACAATATGTGCAAGTCACTTGGTTTGACCCACTAGGGGGACTAAGGCCCAAGATGGCATTCTATGTAGAGAACTTCTTGGTGCTGAGAGATGACCTCATTGTTTATTCCCCATACACACTATGACACTTGATGTATGTGCTTAGGATCCTCTTGGGCCAATTTCGAGTAGGCTTTGAGTTGAGGCCAAGGATTATATTCCAAGGGAGGATAGGATATGGTAGCTATGCCATTTGAAGGAGACTGAGATAGAGGAGCATTTTTTTTTGGTGCCCTTTCTACTACGAAATACGAGGACAGTTCTACTATCTATTTAGAGAGTCTCATAATTCTCTCTCCATCTTCTTTTGGTACTCGAACCTCGATTGGACACTACTAGGATGATCACATATTTTTTTGCGATTATACCAGTAGACAGGACCACTAGGGGTTCGACAACCAGCAACACCATTCTAGCAAAGCTTAGATCCGTGAGATTGTGAGGGGTTTCTTGCCCCTCTCCCACTTCCATTTTTCAGTTTTTGAATCCTTTCATGTCATATCTTTAAGTGAGTTTGTGATTGAGTATTGGAGCTGCTCCCATAGTATTTGTGTGACTTTGTCACTGAGTATAGTGAGGGTAAAGTACTTGCGCAATGACTTTAAATCCCCTTGAGTCCTTTGGATCGTCAATATGATATTTTCAGAGTTTGTATTTATAAATCTGAAATAGAGAAACTCTTTTAGTGACCCACTCTTTGTTATGAATGCATTTATAATGGTTTGATGTGGAACGTTCTGAATTGATGAGCTTCAAGTAACACTTGCTTCATCAATTTTTGTTTCTTTTGACTCCATGCCCATTGGATGGAAGGCATTGGTCCGAAAGATAAATAAAAATAGTAATCTACTTTGTTGATTTTTGAATATTTTACTCACAGATTTGCAGCTTTTTGTCGCAGATCTGAAGTGTTCTATTGCAGATTTACAAGGGGAAAAGGCTGATTTAATAATTATTGCATGTAAATCTGAACTTGAAGTTCTCAAGTGTCAAGGGGAAGAAATCTCCATAATCTACACTGTTGTCATATTATATGTTCATAAAACCATTGTAAATTCTTGTTATGTTTAGTAGTATGTATACTTGCTTATTGGTTTTGTATATAGATTTGGTTTTTGAATGAAAGACTATTGTTGTTCAGTGTTCACATAATTTTCACATAATTGAGGGATGGCTTAGAATGGTGGAATGATGTTATGGTTTGATGTATTTATGCCCTTCTCGTTTCACGAAAGGTTGGATTATTATGCGGTGATAATAAATTTTTTCTTGTGTTCTTTGATTTCCTCAATATGTAGCAGTTTTCTTATGCATGTGTAGTTGAAGTGGCAACTAGGCTGATGTACCATGACCAGGATATAATGGATTAGCTAATTGGATTGATTAATGGATCAAGAACATGAAAGCATGCTTTTAATCTTTTCTACACTTTCATAATAATTGAGAGGATTTGAATTTTGGACAATGTATAAGATCTGGGTGCTTTTTTTGAAAACCCATATTTGCATGATTGCCTATCTTCTGTAAAAGCTGTAGTTTACACTATGGTAAAGGAAATGGAGTTATAATAATGAATCTTGATATTAAAAAACTTGAATGAAAGATCATTGTGTGGAGTGTTGAAGTTAAACCAAGAACCAAGGCTTTGGTTTTGCAAGCCGAGTATTTTTTAGAGAATTTTGACACTAAAGCTTGTGTACTATGTATTAGACTAGCAGTGAGTAGTAGTATATCTGCAAGTGTGATCCACAAATTAGATATACAAACTTTTTTGGAAAAAATAAATATGTAACCGATTTATGGATATTACTCCACATTCACTATGTATTAGGTATGAGTACAAGAATCATTGTACAAGGAATAAAATATCTTGGAAATTTGGATTGTTTCACTGCATTGTTTTTACCATTTGATCCATTTCTTTTAGTATTTACTCTTTACTTATTTGGCAGTTATAATACCTTTTTGCTATTTGATTGTTTATGCAGTGCGAGCTATTATCAAGTGGAGGAGAAGTGAAGGATAAACATATTTCATTTCTCATAAATGCGGGGCTCCTGGTAAGGGGCTTCTTATATATCTAGTTGACCCCACGAGGTTTATTGCTTAGCAGTTATTCCAATTGAATACAAAACTATATGTTCCTTGTTATTTCAATCAATGCACATCCCCATGCACAAGGTGTAGGTTTTATCATACATATTCCAAATAAATGTTATAATAGTCGAGCTTGAATGTTATATGCTTTGGGTCTTTTAAAGAAAGTGATGGCTTTTAATCCTAGGGTGATGTTTGGTGTGTGAATAGTGAAAGTTTGCAACACTCGTGTCTTTTCATTCTGTGGAACTAGTGTCTTAATAACTTGATCAATTTACATCTAGTTGACTGTTGAACACTTTCTTCCAACATAGATGGTAGATAATGATGACGTTCTAGTTGTGTCTTAATAACTTGTTCAATTTACATCTAATTGACTGTTGAACACTTTCTTCCAAGTTCCAACATAGATGGTAGATAATAATGACCTTCTATTTCTAATATTGATTGTTATTGTAGGTGTTTGCTTCAAAAGGGTTCAGTCCTCTAGTATAATGATGACCTGCATGGGAGGGTCATTGTTTCAAAAGGGTGATTTCCAATTTTGAGAGTTTGCTACTTTGGGAAATTTTCTATTTTTAGAAACTTACTATTTTTAGATGTGTTGCAGCTTTGAGTACCAATATGATGGTTTTCCAAAAGGGCAATCTTCGATTTTTGGATCTGCTATTTTGGTAAGGCTTCTATTTTTAAAAACTTGCTTTTATTGGAAGCTATGCACGTATCTCTCTACACATTTTGGAGAAGAGCATGTGTTTGAATTTTGGTTGTGATCACAGAAGTCTATTTTTAGAAGGTGTTGTACATGGATGGGGTTGTACAATGATGGCAAAGAAAACCCATAAATTTTAGGTGATTTGAGAAAGTGCAAAATTAGGGCATCACGTCTAAAACTAGCAGCAACAAGGTGAATGAGTTGTACATGGATCATTGGGTTATGTTTACCTATGAGAACAAGTTACAATGACCTAGTAGAGGAGGTGGATCACTCCATGAGGAGAGCTTTTGGTCAAAGAGAATCTTATCTAGTGTGCTTTTTCTAGAGCTTATCCTTTCTATTCTGAGCTAGAAGGAGGGAGCTCCACTTGAGATTTATTTTCAGCAAATCCAAGTTGTATTTTTGGTAATGGTGGATGCCCCACTTCGGGGTTCTAACTTCAGTTTTTATTATCTTGTTTTACTTGTAGTCTAGGAAAAGTTGGGTGTTGCATGTGAGGAAGGGAGTGCTTGTTGAGGTTTATTTCGAGTAGCTTTTGTCTATTTTGAGTTAAAGAAGAGCCCTCTACTTGGGAGTTATTTTGGTTTATCTTATCCATGATGCATCCAACTTATTCTTGGAAGGAGAAGGGTGCATCACTTGAGACTATTCTTGCCAGTTTATATCATTATTTCTGGCAAAGATAGTGTGCCTCTCTTGGAGATTCTCGTTGGTAGGTTCTGGCAATTTATCTTAGCAGGTTCTTTCCTTTTTTCATCCATTCTATTGTAGGCAGATGAGGGTGCACTGCTTGGAGCCAATGTTGCAGGAAGTGCCCCCCCCCGCTCCACCCTTGGTACCCCGCTCCGAGCGGATTCTTCATGGGAGCGACCCCTGGAGCGAGCTTCAAAAATCCGGAAGTCCACTTTTGGATTTCGGAAGCTTGCTCCGGGGTGCAAAACCTCGCTCCCTGCCAACATGGGAGCGATGCACCCCGGAGCGAGCTTCTGAAATCTAGAAGTTGGCTTCTAGATTTCGGAAGATTGCTCCGAGGGTCGCTTCTCGAGTGCTTCCTTAATGCTTCCTGAACGCTTCCCTATCGCTCCCCGAGTGCTTCACATAGGGCCCGCGAGCTTCCACGAAAAACAAAAAAAAATACTCATTTTTTTTAATTTTTGAGTTGGGCTAGAGGTAAGTTGCACGAAATGGGGAAACGTTTCCAAGCTTCCAAAACCAGTGTTATCCCCGATTTCTAGGGATAACTAGGAGATCATGTCTCGAGGCCCACAGGTCCTAGACATGGAGTACCGAGAGCAGGATTGACCTGAGCATGGCCCTGGAGGGCCCATCCTTCTTCTTCTTCATCAAACCTGTCCTGTCAACAGCAACAACATCCATCACCTTCGGCTTGGACTTGCATCGGAAAAGACTCTTGCTCCATGAGGTAATTGGTCCAGGTATCATGGTATGTGTCATGTTTGATCATTAACCGCGTTATCCCCGATTTCTAGGATAATTCAGGGAGATCATACCCAGGCCCATGTGTCCTAGGACATGGAGTACCCAGAGCAGTGGGATTGATCTTCGGCATTCCGAGGCCCATCTCTTCTTCATCAAACCCGCCCCGTCATCAAAGAATAACATCCATCACTCTGGCTCTGGACTTGCATGAAAGACTCTTGCTCCATGAGGTAATTGGTCCGTGTATCATGGTATAAAAATATGTTTGATCATTGCAACTTTCTTATATATGCACTGTGCCCCCTTACATCGAATAACCCGCTAATCTTACACTTCAACCTACCTGGACCATGGTTGGGGGATGTCCAAGCCTTAGCAAGCTTGTATCCATAGGTCTTGGTTAGCCACCGGGGATTTTGAAGAGCCATCAGTCACTCCCATCATATCATCATTCAAGATCTTATCTCCCATTCCCCTAGTCCGTTATTAGGATGACCTATTTGAGGGTTACACTTTATCCTCAGGAAGAAGGGGCTAAAGGCCCGGAGGTAAAACGCTTGGTAAAAGTGATAGTTGGTAGGAAATAAAACCTAGAGATGCCTTTGCCCAAGGATCCCCGAAGGCAATAAAAGGCCTCTCGAAGAAAACAAACAAGAGGGACCAAGAAAAATAATAAAACAAGACTCCAGCTAAGAGGGATGGGGGGTCTCATCATGAGCCACCCATTATGTTCATAGGTATCTAGTAAGATGACAGCATATTATCTCGTCACCATGCCAGGCAAGGACTTTATTGCATGGCCGCGGGAAAGGGGGTCTCATCATGAGCCATCCTTATCATCTTTGTGAAAGTATTTGTGGTTAACATTGTCAGCTCTGGTCACTAAGCCAAGGAATTTTCCTCTGGTCAGATCTTGAAGTTAAAAAGAAAGAAAGCAATAAATAAAGAAAGAATAAAGCAATAAAGGGCTTGGAAAGAACCGCATCCATGACAGTACAACTCGCTTCCTACAAAGGCAATTCCAATGATAATACTCCACCCCTCGGTTTCACTGCGGTTCGACATCCTTAATTCATACCACCGTATTGCATGGCTTTGGATGATATCTTTAGAACTCTCCTTTCAGGATGCTAGCCCAATGTGGTACCCTTTTTTTTCTTCGGCTTTGTATAGTTGGTCAGTGTAATTTCTTTGAGCCATTAGATGATATGCTAGGGTCTTATGCATGGTTTGATAAAATTGGTGATGAAATATGATCGAAGCATCAAGTTAAGTGATCCTCGAGGACTAATAATGAGCCCATGGAGGGCTAAGCTTTTGATGTGCAAGACCATACCCGGATGACAAAGTTCTCCGTGGTCCTACACATGGGGAGATGATCAGCCTGACCTCCATGGGGTCAAGAGCCTTACCCATGGCTGCTGTAATCTCATCAGGGGTAGATACAAGACAATGATTGATTGAGCCTTTGTACAAGAGAAGAAAGAGGACGTTATCATCCAGGACGCCTTTGGTCAACCCACTTAGGGGATTAACTCCACCGCATGGAACGTAGTTTCTTCTCGATACCCCGTGACATCATCTAGGGAGCCATGACGCCACTCCCGCTGAGTGGTACCTTGACAGAAAGCATTTTGGCACGTGGCAGAGTCTTGAGGCCCAGAGAGGGCCAACGCTTGTCATCTCTAGTACCAGAAGTTTTGCCCTAAAAAGGGCCAACATCTCCCTCGAGGGGCCTGACGTCTCCGCTATTGCTCACTTAGGGCTTTTATTAAAAAATAATGTAAAAAAGTATGATTTTATGAAGTCAGCTGCTTTAATGACCTAATTTTTAAATTAAAGGTCATTGGATATAAATTGAGGATGTTTTCCCTCTTTTGAACATAACACAACTCACTCTCTCCTTGTGAGATCCTGATTTTGTACCTATCAGTTGTTTGGTTGAAATAGTGAGGCTCAACTTTTGAAGGAGGAGTTTTATTGGCATTTTATAGTGTTTCTTTGAAAGGAAGGTGTTACAACCTGGGTTTGCCGATATTTCTTCATGAATTGTGCGTTTTCCCTCAGAAACTTCTCTTGTAAAATGGTTGATTTAAATTTCTCAGATTTTACTCTATATATTGGTCAATCAAAACTAGGGAGCAAACACACATGTAGGTTGTTGTCTCATGTCCCTCGACAAAGAAACTTTAAACCATTGAATAAGAAAATAGGACCTAGCCTTAGCTACACTGGTTTTCTTCATTCCTTATGCTAGCCATACCTTTTTGAAGCTTCATAGACGCCCCACTCAGCTTACTACACTAAGGCGCCTGCATTCAATCTAGGGTTAGCTGTGAGAGGCGTTTGCTGGTCTTGCCTTTGCAACACCTAGTACCTCTCTTAGGTTTCTCAAGCCAAGCCCTCAGCTTTAGCAGCACCTTGAAAATCTACTCTCTAGTCCTTAGAAAACTTTTTACCCTTCAACTCTTGCGTACATCACTTATTGACTCCATTAAACCCTCAAGGTGAATTCCATCCCAGACTCTCAAGAAGCGATAGTGTCCAAAACAAACTTTCAAAACTTTATAAACTTGAAACCCTAACTAACAACTAACCCTAAAGTCACGCCATGCCTCGGGATATTACCTGGACGCAACAATCCATTGTATGCGAGCAAATCAACGGGATAGTTAATGCATTGATTTGATTCAAGGAGCATTATATTCATCTGGATGCTATATTATTCCAAGATCTATCGACAAGTAACATCATATTGTCATTGTTTACGTAAACATTGACTCCCGGCCACTTACTGTTGTATTTGCTTTAGATAGTCACTGATGGCGAAGTATTAAACCATTATTTCGCACGGCTCAGCTTTATTGTTGTCTTGTCTCTGCTAACAAGTGCCTTCTCCGTGGTTATTCTTTATTTGACTATCTCTTTGGCTGTAACTGTGAAAAGAGGAAAATAGCCTTAATCCTTTGAGCCTTTCCCCTTCAAACCCCAAACCGCTGGGGACGCCTCCCTTGGGCCTAGCCTCCCTGAACAGAAAGGACTCCCATTGTGGTGACATTGGGTGGGGTAGGTCCCCTCGCTATCAGCTTTGGCCTTCTACTTTATAGCCTTGGCTCCTAGCTACAACCGTATGATAACAACCGATGACGTAACAGCCCCCAAAATGGAAACACCCTAAGGAAACGCCGTATAGAATTTAAAATATATATATATATATATATATATATAGTTTTTAAAAATAAGACATTATATTGCAAGAAAAACATAGAAATGCAAAAATATATATTTGACGTTTGGGGGCCCCTATGGCCCCTTTGTTTTTTTATTCGGGCCAAAGATGCCTCAAACGCCGAATCAGGCATTTGCACGCCATGGAAACATCGTATGGCCGCATCGTATGGTGTTTCCAAATCGAACGCCATACTCTGCATCGGACACGCTGGCTTCTACTGCATCACACCGGCTCGAAGCTACCGGCTTCCCCGCCTGTAGGGGAGGGGGGCTTCCGCAACATAGGGTTAGAGTGTGGATTGTGGTTAGTGATGGGTTAGGGAAAGTGAGGAGGGAATAAAAGATATTTTCCCCATCTCATTTCCTCATTGTTTCTATTTGTGTTTGCTTGAGCCTGGAGGAGAAAAGAAAAGGAAAGCTTGAAGGAGAGTGCAAATTTGTGAGAGCTTAGAGAGAGCAAAGAGAGCTTGAAGGAGAGAACAAAGAGGAGCTTGGAGGAGAGAGCAAAGAAGAATTTGAAGGAGAGAACAAAGAGGAGCTTCGAGGAGAGAACAAAGGAAACCATCTATCTCATGTTTCAACTTGCAAGATTCAAGAGCTAAAGAGGAAAGCCCAAACCCCAACTCTCTCACTTCCTTTGGGTTAAATTTGTTATGGTTTTTCCTCCTCTCCTACTCTCTTCCCATTCTCCTTCTTCTCCTCATTTTATTGCAGTTGTTCATCTAAAGTTTATGGCAATGATTTTCTTTTTGGTTTATCATTCATTTTTGGTTCTCATGGTCTTCTTCGTGGGACTAGGTAATCAAAGGGAAGAAGAGAATGACGATGATGGAGGGTTTGAAGATGAAGGAGGGTTTGAAGAGGATGAAGAGAAAAATGAAGGTGGGAAAGCTTCATTGACACCTATGGAAATTTGTGACAAAACTTGAAGCAGGGAGAGGTGGTGGAACCACCAAATTTTTATGTCCTCATGATTGTCATCAAGGAAAACCTTATAATCGGTTCATACCCGTGTGAGGAGGCATCTTGTGGTATAATGGAGAGTGATGATAATAAGTGGTCCCTTGGGATTAATGTTTGCTCTAACATATCCAAAGAACAAAGACAAATATACATAAAGCTAGAGGAAGTAATAAATGAATGCTCTTTTGATGATGATGACTGCGTCAGAGATGCCACCCTAACTACTACCCGACTCTTGGCCCTTTGTTCAAGACTCTAGCAATGGGGGCTTCATCTCTTCATCTATAGATTCCGCATTGCCTCCTTTCTCTGTGCTCCTCCTCCATTACCACCACGTGGAGGCACACGCTGCAATCGTGTTGGTGGAAGGAGGATGGGATATTTGTTTGATGTTTCTCCTTTTTTTTCATTACTTTACATGTTAGTCTAAAGATGATAGATTCATAGCATTTAAAAACTAGACTCTAGAGTCTAGAACAGTTTAAACTTTATTGTTTTGGACCTTCTGATCTTCATAATTCAGTGATACTCATTTTGTAATCATAACTATTTGGTCATGACTCATGCTATTGTTGACAGTTGCTAGATGACTGATTTCATTCCATAACTTAATGGTCTACTTTCTATTATATGGCCTAAAAATTTGTATGTTGGTTTGTAAGTTTGTAATTGCTAGATTCTAGATGGTTGATGCTCGAACGATTAATCATTAATGTACTACTACTTACTACTATGGGTGCAATTTTAATGTTACAATGTACAAATATGCATTTTTCATACATTTTGCAGCAAATTTGTCTTTCTGCATTTTTTTAATATAAACGCAATATAGATAAATTTATATATATATATATATATATAATAGACGCTCCTGGTACACTTCGCTCTTGAGGATTTTTTGAAAATGACGCTCCCGACGCTCCACGCTCTGGCAACATTGCTTGGAGCTTTTGGTTGTTTTTTCAAGACATATTATGCATGTGTTGAGTGTTCCATTTGTGTTGACTTTTCTGAGCTTGGGTGAGGATCAAACCACCTAAAACTAGGAACACTATTTTGAATTGATTAAGCATGCTTTTAGGGTTTCAGCTAAGTTGCATGATACGGGTAAATGGGTACACGTTTCCGAAACGGAAACACACTGGAAACATGACCCCTCAAAAATTTGGAAATGGGGAAACACGATATATATAATGTGCTATTTTATAAATAGCACATTATATTGGAACTTTGAAAGAACGCATTATGAATAAATCAACAAGAACATTTAAATGACAAACATAAATGACAAGCAATGTACAACCATCACTTATATTGGGATCCTCATCATTTGTATCACCATTTTCCTTCGCCTCTACCTCAATCCTTTAGCGACATCAGTGAATACCACCCAATTTTAATGAAATTGCTTAATCCAAGCCTAAAAATATGGTAGAAAAAACTTAACATGCCTAATCAAGGATTTTGGTTTGAGTGAAGGGTACATTTTTGGTATGTCCAAGACAGAGGAGTTCAAAAATAATACCACCAACATGGAGGTACATAGTGGGCTTGGTGCTCTTGATTAAATGCCAATTCCATACCTTGATACGTGATAGAATCCAATGAAAATGCTGAAATCCTACCAATCCTGAAATCCTAAAAACTGTTAAGTCTGCTGAATTTTGAATGGGATATTAAATTCTACTTTCTCCATATGAAGTCAGATGAGGTTGGAACCACTGTCAAACATCTTGAAACAATTAACGACAATGTTAAAGATTTAAGTAAAAGGCCAACATAAAGAAAACTCTCTGCTCTTAGAGGCTTCTAGAAGTCTCATTAATTCATAATTGATGTCTAATTAGGCATTAAGACAGACAATAGTCAAATTAAGGCAAAATTGGGCAATGTTTTTTGGAAACGCGTTGTACGGAGGCGTGATATGGCCTTAAAACATGTTTCAGTCCATACTAAACGCGTTTCCCACACATGAAACATGTTTCGTACGGATTGAAATGTGTTTCAAGAGAGTTTCAATGTTTTGGTACAAAAACATGACTGCTACGTGGGGGGGCTTTCCCGCAACATAGGGTTTCGATTATGGGTCTTGTGATATTCTAGGATAATTCGTTTGTACTAATCCATTCTCATTCTATAAGAGATGGAAATTTGATTGAGATAGGGATTGATAATTCTCTAGTCCTACTTCTATTCTTCCACTTCCATTTTTCACTTTTTGAATCCGTTTATGTCAGATCTTTGAGTGAGTTCATGATTGGAGTTTTGGGGTTGCTCCCATAATATTCAAGTGACTTTGTCACTGAGTATTGTGAGGGTAAAGTAGATGTGCAATGACTTTATGTCCCTGTGAGTCCTTTGGATTGTCAATGTGATATTCTCAAAGTTTGTATTTATAGCTCTAAAATAAAGGAGAAACTCTTTTAGTGACCAACTATTTGTTATGAATGCATTTAATGGTTTGATGTGAAACCTTCTGAATTGATGAGCTTCAAGTAACACTTGCCTTGTCAATTTTATTTTATTTTATTGACTCTGTTGCCATCCTAATACACACTTGCAAACATGAGCTAAGTTTGGCTCACTTAGTGTGTTCTTGGAGGCATAATGCCTAGGTTCACAGCCCACGCTGTCACTTTGACCGGAACCTCTTCCGTCTAGGCTCACTTTTAGGGAAGCCAAGGGGGGTAGTCCCTAGTTTCTAGATTAGTTTTAGAGTTAAGTTCTAGGAGTTGGTTTTAATTTGTTAAGGCTTGGGGGGATTCTAATCCTAAGATGCACAAGCAACAATGCAAGATGCAAAGGTTAGTATGTTAAGCAAGACCTTTTCCTAGGGCAACTAAGACTAATGCTTAAGATTGGGCAAGGGGTCAACTAGATGTTAGGGTGATTCGTTACAAGTATGGTTACAAGATATACAAAAGAATAACTAAATCAAATATTGAGTACAAGATTTACAAGTAAAGAATACTAAGACACAACAAACAAGCTAACCACTTTAATTATTTTGTACGCAGGATACAAGGAGATCAGAGCATCATATTACATTTATGAGATCATCATCAATACATCACAATACGTCAATAAAGAAGATTTATGAGTTTTAAGCACAAGTATTATGAAGATGAAGAAAACCCACTTTTAGTTATTAAACCCACGAAAGTATTTAGAGATTTAAGTCGAAGGTTGAATTATTAAGCCTCCTTAAGATTATTAAGTTTTAGTTACCTTTATTAAGCTTTCACCAAAGCCTTCTCCTCCTATTGTCAAATGGTTGTTGGATGCTCAAGAAGTATGGCAACAAAGCCCACCCTAGCTTCGCAGGTCAACCCGAAAGATTGAGCTCTCACAGAAAGGACGCTCCGCGCCACAAGACCGTCCCCGGCCTAATCACCTTCCGTTGCCCCTCAATCCCCGTTTTAGATGGTGAAGATGGTGGTCTAAGGTACCGTAAATAGTCTATTAAGTTGTTATATGAATTAGGTAGACTTTTAGGAGTGTTTTAGAGTGTTTTAAGAGTTTTATGACACTTTTAAAATGTGATTTAGTGACTTGGACGAAACTCACTTCAGCCTAAAAAGTGTTGATTAAGCTTATAAATGAAAGGGCATTAACACATATATGCTATGTGAGGGCAAATCAATTAGTTGCACAAATAGATAGCTTGCAAAGTAAAGAAAGAATTTACAAGGGCAAGAACAACTTGCCAACCAAGAAATGAAGGACAATCACACTTATCTTATGTTTAAGAGCATTTGGATATGAGCATTAAGTGTGAGAAAGAAAAAGATTTAAGTGTTTGCCTACACTATCAACTTATCAATGAGATGCTTCAAGCATGTAGCCTTACGTGGCCTTAAAGATCATAGCATGAAAATAAACACCATTCACTTATTGAAATTTTTAAGCATTTAGGAATTTAGATATAAGCATCTAAGAGAAAGATTAAACTTTGAAAGCTTTAAGCATGCCAATAGATCTAGTTAAGTTATTGATGCCCAATAGGCTTAAGCTGAGGATTTTTTAAGTGTTAGATTTAGATCTAGAATATTCTTAGAGCATTATGCATTAATCACTTAGATCATCAATCACATATTAATCTAGATCTAGAATATTCTTAGAGCATTATGCATTAATCACTTAGATCATCAATCACATATTAAAACCCTAACCTTACCTCTTGGGGTATTCCTCTCCCAAATAGGTAGGCAATTAATTAGCTTGCTTAACTTAGAAAATATTGAGAAAAGAGAGAAGCAAGCAAGCAAGAGATACAAACTAAGGACCTGTGGGCCTCGAGACATAATCTCCTTAGTTATCCCTAGGCTAGGGGATAACGGGGCCGACCTGAATAGCTCAGAATATAATTAATAATTACAATATTAATTATCTTTTACATTAATTATCTTTCACTTTATGGTGGGGGCGACCTGTACCCTTTACATCACAAATAGGGTTACAGGTAAGTCTGACTCTTGGACAATATAGCAAGGGATCTCGCATACTCACTAGTGCTCAGCCACTAGGGGCACGTCCACATATGCTCATCCACAGGGACGTCCAAGTCAACATATATCTATCTCACTACGTCTCACAGGAGAATCATCTGGACACACACTCACTAGTGCTCAACCACTAGGATCACGTCCACCTATGCTCATCCACAGTGACGTCCTACTCAACAAATCTCTATCTCACTGCGTCTCATAGGAGAATCATCTGGAGTACTACATCGTCTCAACTCTCTACATAAAGGAGAACAGTACATCGTTTCATCTCTGTTTCAGAGAGAATGACACACCCAACTCATGGGCTTCCTCACCCCACACAGGGGCACACAACGTTCCATCTCTGTCTCAGAGAGGAACCACACACCCATCTCATGGGCACACCCAACTCACACAGGGGCACACAACGTTCCATCTCCATCTCAGAGAGGAACAACACACCCATCTCACGGGCACACCCAACTCATGGGCTTCCTCACAGGTTGACTCACTCAGTCTGTGTCATGGAGGATGTCTCACGCAGCTGTAATCATCAACACCTATGTAATTTGCCAGGTTTAGGTATGGGAGAGTTGACAAGGTGATCTATTGGGTAAATCATTCCTTAAGTCAAGGAGTGTTTTCTAGGTGGACCCTCTCTAAATCATGTGGAGGAGATGAAGTGGATGGGGGTAAGACTTTTGGGCACGGGGTTCATGACATACAATGGTTCGTATTGTCTCATTTATGGGTGCCTTTGTAGAGGGTGTGTTGGACTTTCGTTTTCAACGCATCCTTTTTGCAAGCCCATTTATTTTCCATTAATTAAATAAAGTCCTGAACAATTGGGTAATCCAAAAGGGTAATATAAGACTTGGGAGGCAGTACCACAATGTCACTTGAAGGGAGAGGTACACAGAGTGCCATATGGGTAAAGCAAAGGTTGTGACACACTTGTGTAGATCCCTCAACAAGTGGGACGTCTATATAATATGAATTTGTTTCTTGCAGTTCTTCGAGTTTTTAGGAGAAAAGTTTAATCGTTCTCAAGACCTCCTTGGGCGAGCATCTAGAAAGTTATAGTTTTGGATTTTATTTTTGCTAGCTATATTCCCTCTGGGCCTTCATCCCCTTCTCCCCATAAAATGAGGTACAATCCTTCCTTGGGTCAATACACCCGAAAATCCCAAAAGATAAGGAGGTGAAAAGGATGAAGTGTGAAAAATGATAAGTATGATCGAGAATGGCACAATGACTCATGAAGGGGACCTCCCAGTAGCAAACCATTCCCAAGGGTGACCACTTACTAGGGCACAATGTCAACCACCAAGGTGAAACAAGGCAAAGAGCATAATTTCCAAGCAAGCATTCTATAATCAAAAGCAACTTTAAAGGAAATCATACTCAAATGCCTCAAGAATTAAAGTGACACTTACCATAATACCTGACTTGTACCTAATGGAGCAAGACCCATTGTCTTTCGGAAGCAATTTGATGTGGTGAATACCATCGTGACGAATGCAGGATGTGTGATGGTGAAGTGGGTCTCTGTCTATGCATATGGACACTGCCAATCATCTGTCTCTTGGTACTCCATGTCTGCAACCTGAGGGCCTTGAGACATCATCTCCTTAGTTATCCTTAGAAATTGGGGATAATAGGATTAACGATGATAGGTGGTTGGTTGTGGGAGTTATATAAGTGAAGTGGCATAGTTATTCCAAGTGTCAAGACAATGGTGGAATAGGTGGACTTCTTTCTTAAGAATGTTCTCCACAAGGATTTAGGGTAGAATTTAAGTTGTGGAAGGATCTCTTTTTGTTTGTGAAAGAGTTATTAGCATTTCTTCTTCTTGAGTATGCTTTGGTAGACTTTTGCACGAGTTGGCTATAATCAATCTATGGGCAAAGGATATATTTTGTTTACTTATGGAGGTTTTTGTAGTTTGCATCAAACCATGAGTTTTGGGGGAGGGAGCCATGCAAGGAGTTAAGATGGGAGATGTGGATGGAATGGGGGAAAGCATCTAGAGCTCTTGACCAAATGGCTTGGGAAAAGTGATAGGCTCTCTTTATAGCATAATGTGAAGACTTGGCTGTGTTGACCACCTATTTCGACTAGGGGGTCAACTCCATGTACCATGACGATATGCACCAGATGGTGCTACCAAGTCAAAGACTTATTGGTTCTACAAGGTAGTTTTGACCTTCAACACTTCTTTTTGTAATGGAATTTTCGCTCCCCTGCGTGGGATAATAATGTAATGGGTCTGCATGGATCATAGTTAGGTCAGTTGCCTTAGGACTTCATCATTAGAGGAGTCCCTTTCATTGAGTATTTTTTTTCCTCAAGTTATTAATTTGGCCTAACCAACCTTCTTAATTTCCCTTGAGATTTTCACTCCCACAAATAATTCCTCCAAAGTGGTGAAAGGCGTTCTAATGGTCTAGCCCTATGGTGACTAGTGTCTAGGAATATTGTAAATGACCATGTTAGACATCTCCTAGAGTCTAGATAGTTTTTTTTTAATTTTTTTAAATTACCTAGTTAATGGTAATTTTAATTAATTTTTGATAAAAAATGTAAAAACTAGGTCCTTGGGATTTTGATAGGGGTATTTGTGCTCAAAAGAAATGGAATGAGACTCCCTACACCCTTGGACCAAGTTTCAGCTCAATTGGACACGTTTTGCTAGGTGTTTGTCCATGAGGAGTCTAAGTCAGTCTAAAACAACAATTTAATTGCTAGTATTGACATAGTCAAAATGTCAATTTTTTGTAAAATTAGCAAAATGGTTAGAGAAAAGATGGGAGATGATGCCTAAACCCCTAACTAAGCCTTCCTAAACATTTTCTAACCCTCATTCCCCCTTTCCACCTAGCCACTACCACTTTAAGTTGTTTCCCCTAGGGAAGTTGAGTAATCTTTAGAAGTCAAAAATTAAAAAGGGGTGGGGCCCTCTCTCTCCTAGTGCACCCTCCTAGAGCCTCCACCTCACCCTTTTGACTTGTCTAATGGATGCCAACTCATCCCCTACTCACATACCAAAACGATAACCCTAGAAGTGTGCCCCCCCCTCTTGAGATTCTCAATCTTGCTTAATGATTGACACTTGGAGGAGATCCAAGAGGGGTAGCTATTGCTCCCCAAGTATAAATGAAACCCCTCCCCTCCTCATTTCACACCAATTCTTTTGCTACTATTACTATGCTCAAATTTCTCTTATCTCTCCCATCTCTCCCATCTTTCTCTCTTTTTCATTCTTGCTCACTTGTTTTGGAGAGAAGCTTGTTGCAAGTATTTGCAGCAACCTTCTACTTGGATTAATAGAAAAAGCTTTGGAGGCCATTGATGTGTGGAGAGTCTTCTTTGTGCATCTATTTTGGGAGGTGACTTGGTATTTTTTTTGTGTTGCATTTTATTTGTTTAGAGTAGAGATCCCAAACAAAGTCTTTCGCTTGGGTAGGTTTGCAATAGTAGTATTGTAGATCTAGATGAGTATATTGTTTCTTTTGCAAAGTATTTTGTAGATCTAACATCTATACTCACTCCTCTCTCTATCTTGTAGCTTGCTCACACTTTTTGCAGGTCATTTCTAGTGTTGGGAGAGCTATTTTCAAATCTGGAAAATAGTGTTTTCCAACCATTTTCACCTCTAATACTTTTCTGTAATTTGTTTCTGCAGTTTTCTTTCATATTTTGGACATGCTAACACTTAGAATAGGTCATTTTTATCAAATATACTTGTTGAAATTTTCTGCAGAAAATTTGTGTCACTTGTGCAACATTTCCAGGAAGCTTTTGTTTGTTGGTTTTTTGCAGGTTGGTGACCAAAGAGGTGGTCAAGAGGCCATTTTGGGCCACAACAAGCTAAGGATCAACCTCCCAAGATTGGGTAACAAATACCCTCATCTTTTCTTCTCATCTCTACATTGTAAGCAAGCCCAAGGGAGTCCCAAGGGTTTGCACTTCTCTTTCATTGTAATTAATTTCTGCATTTTATTTTTCAAGTTTTCCTACACCTTGGATAGAGCTTGGCTAAGCCAACCATCCAAAAACGTAAGACTAGGGACTTAGTTTTAATTTTCAACAATTTATTTTTACAGTGTTTGCCCCACTTGTCATTAGGACAAGGTTGTGTGGCTAGGATTTCCTTTAAGTTTTAAGCATTTCATTTTATCTACCCACTTGTGCACAAAACCGGAAGGCTTTGTCCTCCATCTTTTGTACTTGTTGTGGTTGTTTAGAGTAGTTTTCCTTTCAAGTATTTTTCTTTTCCTTGTTTGCCTACACCTTGGAGAGAGCTTGGTTAAGCCAACCCTCCAAAATCGTAAGGCTAGGTTAATATATGGTTATTACTTCTTTCATGTGCTTAATGGTTTAAAATTATCTAGATCTAGAAGTAATCACCTAATGTTAGCTTAGGCCCATGGAGGCATAACAAATTTACATTGCTTATTTTTCATTGCAAGTCATTTTCATTCAAGTACTTTGCTTTCAAAGTTATTTACATTTACAAGTACTTCTTTAAGTCTTGCAATTTAATTTTCTAAGCATTGTGATATCTTGCAATTTACTTTCATCCATTTTACTCTCTTACAATCTCAAGTTCAAGTACTTTACTTTTCAAGTCTTTTATCTTTCAAGTACTTTTATTTCATTGCAAGCACACTTTCTTTTACAAGCACTACATTACAATCACTTCACTGACTTAATTCAACTTAACCAACTTAAGCTCAATTTGCCTTTAGTCTCTAGGGCCTAAAATTAATCTAGTTTAATAGGTCACCTTTTACTGTCTCAACTTTGCCAACAAAAAAGGAACCTAAGGAAGAAGCAGGGGGTGCTAGATCAGGGATGGTCTCATGGCACTAGGTGTCCCCCTTGTGGAGTACTTTTGTTCCCGGATTGACCTATGGAGCTAGGGTGTGGCCTTGTTTGCCTCACTTATTGAGCACCCAACAATTCTTTTGGTACAAGCAGGGAGAGTTCTTGGATAGTCACTTAGTTTAGGATTTACACCTCACATTAATAACTTAATCAATCCTAATTAATCCACAACAACCTTGGGCAATCTAGATTGGTATATCTTTATGGTTTTTGCTTAAGTAATCTTGCAAGCACTTTACTTTCCATTTACTTTCATGCAAGTTTATTTCAGTTTTGTGGATGTTAACTAGGTGATCTAAAGTTGCGCACTAGCCCTTGGAGGCCTCATTTAAGCATTTTTATTTGATTTTAAGTTGTGTTTTGGTTCAATTGGCTCAACCCCCTTGAAGTTGCGCATCCTTTGCAGGCATCTTCATTGTTTGGGGTTTGTTGTTGTGTATGCCGGTGAAACATCCCCTTAGAGTTGCGCATCTTGTGGAGGCACTCTATGCTTGGGATTGTTGGCTTGATGTGTTGTGGTTCACTTTTTCTTTGAGCAATATCTCCTTTACCTGCACATTCAAGTTCTTTTCAAGTTAGTTGTAAGTTGGTTGCTTTGTTATCTTGCTTTGTATAATTTGTATCTATTCTATCATTGTTGTATCTCTTAGTTATTCTTAGATCTATTAACTTTGTAGATAGTTGTTTCTTTCTTTCTTTTATATCTAGTCTTAATTGTAAATCTTGTAAAGTTTCTTTTGTAATCTTGTTGTAATCTTTGTAGATTCTAAAACTCCCTTTAACTTAGTTGACCCTGTGCCCAATCTTAGGCATCAGTCTTAGTTGACTTAGGAAAGGGCTTGCTTCTCATTGAATTATTGCACCTTGCATTCTTGACTTTCATATAGGCTAGATCCCCCAAACCTCTAATCAATTAAAATTAACTCCTAGAACACATTAATCACTGACATAGTAACTAGGGTCTACCCCCCTTGGCTTCCCTAGGAGTAATCCTAGACGGAGTAATCCTAGACGGAAGAGGTTCAAGTCGAGGTGACAGTGGGCTTGAACCTAGGCATTGTGCCTCCGAGGACACACTAAGTGGATTGGACTTAGTCCATGTTAGCAAGTGTGTATAAGGACGACAATAGGCTGGATCAAATTGTACTCATTGGGTTGACCTAACCTGACCTCAAAATTGGATTGAGTCAAACTAGAATTGACTTGACCTTGTTTGATTTGGGAGACTCAGGTGTGCCTTGACAGACTCAACTATGACATGGACTAGCTAGACCTAGTCTGAATCGGCATACTTAAGTTTGACCCATGTAAATGCAATATATATATATATATATATATATATAGGCTTTGTCGAGTCACAAGTCAATTGTGACCCTTTGGCCAAAATGGGTCTTTGTGCAGAGTCAAGCCTAGAGGCTTTGCTCTATAGGGTGATGGGTTTCATAAATAAGGGGAAGGTCAGATTTAAGGTGATTCTCTTATTTCTTGTCAAAGGATTGGTTGAAGTGGGTAGTAAGGGATAGTGGTGAGTTTTGGGTGCAGGATAATAAGGGATTTTTGGTAAAAGTAGATAATAAGGCACTCTAATTTGAAGATATTCCAAGGGTAATTATAATTGTACTTTGTTTTCTATGTTATGTATTGCTACCATTGATATGCCTCAACAGTCATGTGTAATGTTGTTATTATTATCTTTTCCCCCTCCCGTATGCAGTGGTAATGAAAATATTGTCTCAAATTTCAATTAGCTTATCCATGCCGTAAATATTCTTATTTCTATTTTTGGTAAGTTCATTCCTTATAATTTTCCTAAATTATATGACTATTTTGTATATCTATTTTTTGTTTTTCATTATTTGTAGGTGTTGTTTTTGGGATTGTATCTTTGTTGTTACTAGGTTGTTTAGATACTAGGGTTTTGTAGTTACTAGGGTTTTCAATCTAACATTGCTTAATAATGTCTGACCACATGCATTTCTTAATTTTGAATGTCGTTGATGTATCACAAAGTCTAGGTGGCTTTGTTGCTCACTCATGGGACTCTAACTAGGTCTTTAAATTATCAGTACTTGCATCAAGGCTATGCTTTGGATTAGCAAAGTTTGTCACAAATTCACTGTTAATATATTGCAGCAACATTGTGTTGTAAATCAACCCTGACATCTGGTATTTTTGGCTGGAATATTACATTTGGTCATTTGTCATTATTTCCTTGGGGATTTTTAAACTTATTTTAATATTTTTTAGAACTATGTAAAAATAACTAAGAAATTCAATACCCCATTTCTATAATTTAAGAAAAAATTTTAACTAAACAAAAGTAAAAGCAAAAGAACAATTGTTACAAACTAGCAATTAACCAACACTTGCAATTTTATTTGAAATTTAACAATTAGAAACGAAATGTTAAAAATCAGAATACAAGCAATCAGTAAAATTAAAACAAAAAGCTATTTTGACCATTCCAAAATAAAAATATAAGCAATTCACTAGCTATACTAAATATAAACAAATTATAAGAATTTGAAAAACAGGAGATGTGGTGTGCCTGAGTTGTGTGCGCCTCAAAAATTCACTAGAATATATAAATCTAAGCTTAAAGAGAACGTTATAATATATAAATCTGAACTTAAAAAAACATTATATTACAGATTGACAATATGTACATTCTTAAATGGTTGTTATTAATGTGATATTCATAATTACGAGTTTTTTACTACAATGTCTTAACACATTGTGATTAGATAGTCCAGGGGTTAGCTCAACCGTTTGTTTTCGATGTTGGGAATTGGGCCAGTTCCATGCTGGCAGGTGCTTAGTGCAGATCCCCTGAGTGAGGTACACTTGTTTTGATACCACTAATATAAGAAACATCAAGATCATTGCTCTGATACCGCTATTACACCCAATTCGGAATTGGCAGTCTCTCATATAATTCTGTAATAAAAAATATGCACTTAGTCCTCTATTAGTCTCCTTCTATCCTTTTATTAATTATTTATATATTAATATTAATTAATTAACCTAACTTGGCAATATTTAATAATGATTATTTATTTTCTATTATAAGAAGTCACACACGAGTCTAATTAAACAAATAATAAATATCTTGATAACATAGGATCGTCTTCAAAAGTTGACTAAAGGCTCGTTGTCTTCCGATAAATTAGGGGTCTTTTCTAATAATTTCTATGTAGCCCCTCAATGAAGAACCAATGTATATGCATTGTGATTAATATCTTATTGGAGATGGATTATAGAATTTACTACTATTATACTATTTTTTTTTTAACTAATGTTTTATATGAAATCTATCAAACTCGCTCAACTTATAATTCAGGGTTTTATGCTTGTTGGGATTTGAATGTAATTCATTAACATGGCGATGTCCCATCTCAATGACTAGATAACAAGACTACTACTAGTACATGTTTCTCAAATGAAGGGAGTAAAAGTAAGGGCAATACCATTATGATTAAATCCAAGACATCATAATGATAAAGATGAACTCGAGTACGTATCATATACATGAGTGCATATGTACCTAGATATGCAATACATTGCAATAAATGTTATACATGATCAATTGACTTGAGTCTTGGTGATTATAAATGAGGTTGAGATCTCTCTTATATATAGGTGTTAATGTAGATTATGCCTAGCCCCTAACCCTCGATGTGGAACCACTAATGTGACCATAGACTGACTGCTAAGGGTTTACAAATGTAACCCCTGAGACCACGATGCCCCCTTAAAGGGTCACAAGTCACAAGACAAGATTAACTAGTATAACACTAACATACCCCCTTAAGCATGACTTGGAGACACAAGGAAGGAAAAGTGTCAAAATAAGACAACGCTTGAAACCACAAGTGGATCACTAAAGGCATCAACAAATAATCTCTCATAAATTTGACCAAATAAATATTACATTCCAATATTCCCCTTAATATACACTTGGGAAAGATGTGATAAAAAAATGTGCAACTTAACATTACATTAACATCCCCTTAATGTTTATTTTGAGTAGGGAATGCAATCATGACCAATGATGACATGACAAGGATATTTGGAGAACTTGAGTGATCAATCAATTAAAACAAACCACTAACAAGTGTTGTGATAGCATAATCTTATTGAACATGTAAATTTGTGATTACTATGCTTGTGGATTATGATTGTATCTTGTTGAGACATTCGCATGACCATGAATAATGACCCTCAAAGAAAATTGTCCCTCCGTTACTAAATAGAGAAAAGAATTTGGATATCACACTAGAGAAGAACAATATCGAAAGAAGAGCATACAATTAGAGATCCTTCAAGTATTTTGCAGTGATAAAGATATAGATTTTTCAAAGTTGTCAATATAGGACATTGGAGAATAATTAGGGTAAATAGTCAATTCCCTAAAATAAACTACAAAGAGAATATATTGGAATTGAAATTTTACATTGAACTTTGTATTAATGTCCACAAAAAACCAAAATAAGTCCAAGGGACTATAAAAATTGGGCATTATGATTATTACTCATGAGAGACTGGTTATGCTTGAATGCTTTGATCCTCTACGCAGTTATCCTCAGAAAAAATGATAGATCTTAATGTTGATCTCCGAAAGTCCAAAATAATATCCAAGTAAAAGAGGGAGGTGTAAGAAGCATCCTTTACTAAATAGAGCAAGGGATCTGGATATCGCACTAGAGAAGAACAATATTGAAGGAAGAGCATACAATTGATAAAGATATAGATTTTTCAAAGGTTTCATTATAGGATATGGGAGAATAATTTGGGTAAATAGTCAATTCCCTAAAATAAACTACAAAGATGGAATTGAAATTTTAAATTGAACTTTGTATTAATATACACTAAAAACCAAAATAGGTCAAAAGGACCAAAGAAATTGGGGATTGTGATTATTACTCACGAGAGACTGGTTATGCTTGAATGCCTTGATCCTCTATGTAGTTATTACTGAAAAAAATGATAGATCTTAATGTTGAGTGGCCAAAGCCCCATGCATGCTTAAATAATATCCAAAGTAAAAGAGGGAGGTGTAAGAATCATCTTGAACATGAAAAATAGCAATATGTTACGTACTTATTTCTAGCTTACTGGTTGGGTTGGTCCTTACTGGTCAATCCTGGAACTGCGGGACCTAGCGATATAAGGTCTCGCCTTAACTAATAACTAGCTAGAAAAAAGTGTCTAGCTTAGTGAAAGAGCAGCCTCTTCCACTAAGTTACCTCTCCTCTTGGACAAAAGTGGTAGTTTTCTCTAGCAAAAGAAAACAAAAACATAATCAACATAAGTTCTACTTTGAAGGCAACAGTCTTGATGAAGTGGCAGATTACAAATACCTCGGAATTGACTTCAACAAAAATCTAAGTTGGGAAGGTTGCAAAAAGAAAATAACTTTGGGAGGTTGGAAAGCGTTCTATGCTTTCCAAAATAGGTGCAGAGAGGATGAGTTATGGGATTGGAAGACTATGCAAACTCTTTTTGGGATTTTAGTGATCCCGGTGGTTCTCTATGGTTGTGAAGTGTGGGCCATCAGTACATCTAACTTACAATGGAAGCAAATTGAGAAGATTCAAAAACGCTTGATTACAAACAAGTTTAAAATTAAAAGTTCAGTTCCTTATGATATCGTGCTGAGTGAAATGGGGGCTGCTCCTATTGAAGCAATTGCTATGGTGCATCTCATAAGATATCTAAAAAAAATTGAGCAAATGGAAGACGGTCGGTGACCTAAGGTTGTCTTCAATGACATATTGTGCAAAAGAAAGAAGACGTGGATGCGGAAAAATATTAAATGGCTTAGTAAATGGGATATTCACTTGAATAGGTGCCCTACAAACAGTAAAGAGATAAAGGCTTTTGTTATTGATAGGTTCCACAAGCGATCCTGGGATAAAGGGCTAGGGAGAAAGAAAAAGTATTACATTGAAGTGTTTAACCCCACTTACAACCACCATCAAAAAGCGTACATAGGGGCCAATATATCTTGGAGAGCTAAAATGCTTATTGCCCAATTAAAAACTAATTCCCATCAACTCCGTTGTGAAACCGGGCGTTAGAAAAGACCGAAGGAAGCTTGGGAAGAAAGGGTGTGTATGTTCTGCAACTCCGGAAAAGTGGAAACAGAAAAACATTTCATTTGAGTGTGAAGCTTTCAAAGACAGCAGGGACAATTATGTAAGTATTTTAACAGCTAACTCTTGGAATAATTTATTCAGCGAGGGGACTGTGGAGAAAGTGGGAGAGCTCATCATCAAGCTGAACAGGAAAAGGACTGAAATGCAGAAATCAGTGTATGAGGCGGTATGTCCCATAGGCTATTGTTAGCCTCATGGACGTTAAAATTTCTTTTTCTTCTTCTTCTTCTTTATTACGTATATAAATCATACCACATCTTCGTGCCATAGATTCAAGTCAAAGCCCCTTACTGACCAACCCCTCTTACTAACTTAAGTATTTGCATGGGCCAGGAAAGTCCTGAAATGCCTTTGACTTTACGAATGAAGACCTTCGAGTACATAAAGCAACATGAAAGACATAGACTTACAAGTAGGTTATACCAGAGAGGAAAACTCTAGAAAGGGAAGGAGAGCCAGTAAAGGGACATACACTGAAAATAAGGTGCGAGTGCCACAAGAGGACATGGGGGAGTTAGCTTTGCTCATCATCTAAATTTGTAGTGCATATGTCAAAACCATGTGCCTACCAATTAATTTCCTTTGGTGAGTGGCCTAGATAGATAGGCCCTTTGGAGTAATCCTAGATGGGGCATCAAAATATTCTCGATGGTGGTCGGGTTGGAGGTTGAAGAACTAGAAGAGGTCCTAATATTGAGGGCCAACGTACTCCTAGTAGAAGGAAAGAAACTAGTAATGCATCTTTGAATAGGTTTCTTGCAGTGGTGACACTCCTGAGCAGATTGAGTCCTCCTAGGAGCCCTCAATGTGGCATGGTCTAGAGCCCAGCTGGTGCGGATCAAGAAGCAATGTTGGGCAGCCTTAGTGTTGGTAAAGATAATGTTTTTTAATAAACAGGTCATTGTAAAAAAAGATATTGCACTATTGACAGTGGCTAAATGAGTTTGAGAATTGCGTCTTTTTTCCAAGTAATTATGGAAGGCACTATCCTGCAGGGAGTGTATATGGAAATATATTAATGTCGAGTGATGACTGTAAGCAGTCAATAGGTCTAGAAAGTGATTCTGGTAGATGATATTGAGGGTAGTGTGTAGCTTCATCCATTAGCAGGAGCATATGCATTGTGTATTTAAAGAATTATTGATTTGGTGTTCCATGTAATTTGTTGAATGTTCCCTCAAAATTTGAAGCCTTAGAAGGATTGTGAAGTTCACTTGGTTTACATTAATTTTCCAAGAGGTTTCCAGGTAATATCATGTGGTCTTTCAAAGAAATGGCGGTAACCATTGTCAATTCTCAAAAATGTGTAGCCTACTACTATTTTGATAGATATTGCAATATTATTGTAAATGAAAAATAGTTCGCATGCAACTAGATCATGTTAAAAACTTAAATATCAATCATATGTTTAGGATTCTAATTCTCAGGTTACAAGAAGTCTAGGTGGGACTGGGTGCAGTTAAAGATTCTCAAATTTTTAGGATTCTGAGATTCACGGAATTAGGGGTTCTTCCTTGAAGGATCTCTTAAGGGAAAGGATACTAAAACAATTCTAGGAGTTACTGAAATTGCAAATCGAGTGCAGTTGCAGCACCAGCCATAGAAGATTTTAGTACATTCAGATTTAATATCTAGCATGTTTTGGTTGGCTCACATCACAGTAGTGCCAGTCTTAATTTCTGTTTTGACCATAAAGACCAATTTTGGTTAGAACATGTGTTTAGATGCATGTGTTTTGTTTCCTTCCATGTGGTTAAAGATGTTGTGCTTAGTTTGTTGCTTCCCAGAATGTTGAGGCTGGTGTATTTTCAGTGGAGAATCATTGGAATGGACATTACTATTCTAAAACTAGTTCAAAGCAGTCTCACAGTTCACTAACTCAAGCCTTGTGTGTCATTTATGTACATAATAACTGAAGAAAATGATTGATTACCTTCCAAGGGGTCCAAACATTCTGTTGAGTTCCTTTCTCTGGTGGCTACCGCTAAATAGATTGTAGTTCAATATGACTGCAGTTACTGGATTTGCAATTTGTTGAAATATTGTTAATTTTCAAGCATTTTTGAGAACTAGATAAAGCATCAGAGTATTGGCCCTGTGATATTGGCTTAGCCTCCCTTTCGGAGAGAAAGTATTGGGAATTGCTTTTCTTGGGTCTTAAGAGTGTAAGGTCTTTCAAATTGAAACAAAAAACCTGTTTCAAATGCTTAGAATAGTGAGTCTGTTATTTGACCAAGATTGACATGCAAATGATCTTTAGCAAGGAAGTTTTCTTTAACATAATGTGGTATGGAAACATTTGCACCGTGGCTTCTTAGCAGCTGTCAAAATATATCCATATGTAGTTCAAAACGGACTTTTCATGTTGATATTTGTGTGATAATAATAATAATAATAATAATCTATTTTTAAGGTCACGGCCAAGCCAGCACACCAAATTGATATATGAGACCCCCTTGTTTGTGGGACAAGGGACCTCCCTCCGCCCATCAATTTGACTGGTAAAGTCTACGAAGGTATACATACCGTACCCCCCTCTGGATTTGAACCTGTGACCTCTTAAGAGGAAACACATGTTCTTAACCATTAGGCCCACTCAGGCTGTATGTATCATGCGTGAAAGGTAGTTTTATATATTAATCAATATCTTTTGTGAAGGCTTCATTTTCCTATGCGGTAAACTAACATAATTAAGAAAAAGAATTACAGTACAATTGAGGTGAATTGAAATTAACTGATCCCTAAAAGAATGATATACCAAGTATAAATTAAAAAAAAGTATATCATTGAGCAAGTCCTATACCAAATGTTTTGATTAAGTGAATAACAACAAAATGAATTGCCTGAAATAATTTCTTGGTAAGGTGAATAGTTAATACCAAGGACTGGTGAAGGTAAAAGCATTTAGACATTTTGCATGGGAGCATCTGAGCATACCACGTGCCATATAGTGGTAGGAAGGAGTATAGTGAGGTTTGAATGAGGATTTGTGCCTTTTGGAAGGGTATTAGGCTTTCCCAAGTCTTGACTAATGACTATTTTGAATTTATGTATAATATTTCTCATTTCTATGCAGACTCGGCAGCTGGTTGATTCAAACTCATATTGGTTTTCAATCCCAAACGTTGGATTGCTTCTGAAGAGCCTCAGTCAGGTATCTTTTTGCCTTTCCTCCCTCACTTCAAATGGATGGCATTTTATGCTGAGTAAAGCAAAATAAGATCATCTTCACCTTATTGTTTTCAAAATGGGACCTCAACTTTGCAAGTTCAACAATTTTCCTTTTGCTGTTTCGCTTTATTAGGGTTATGATGCCTCATGACTTATGTTCCTGTCAGGGTCGAAAGGAGCTCCTGTCTTTTTTAAATCGAAGGAAATACAAAGAAATGTTGTTATCACCTTTAGAGAAAAGACGCCTGCGATTTTCACAATTAGACATGAGATTTCATCTGCGAGATTTGATAGGTTCCGGCCACCTCAAAATTGTTCAAACCCCTGCAGGGTCACTTGTACGAGTTGCCAAGGAATGAGGCACATATAGGTGTGGTATCTATGGAGTTTATTTTCAGGTCCATTGCCACATTTTCAGGACCACAGAGGTATCATTTCATTATTACTTCATTCTTTATTTTTTAATAATAGTATTACAAGCTGTTAGGTCGCATACGTTAATGTCCAAAATTGCTTGCAAGAAATCCAATGTGCGAAGGTAATTTCCATCTTAAATGGTTTGGTTTGTAAGTAATAGGCTTAACAGGTAGTCTGGTCCATGCTTTATGTTTATACTGATTCTTTTTATAGCTACAAGTCCATGAAGGTGGATCAGTCCAATGTTCATTCATATTGATTTAGTTGTGGCAACCAGATTTGTTAGCTAGCCCAAATTACCAATATATTCAAATCTTTAATTTCAGTTTGTTGATGCTGGATAACCTGGTACTTTTTGTGTTCTACATCGATAACCATTAGTTGCTAGATCAATCATATGGCATGCTCTCAATAGTGTAGTTGAAATAAACACTTCTCTCGGTGGCCATGGTGGTCTCATGAGAATGGAACTTAATTCTCTTACGGTTCAAATGCATGTATGAACATGTTTAAGAAAAGAGCTGTTCAATTGGGAAGGATAATATAAAGGAAAGACTCTATATTGAACATAACAGGGTAAGGCCCATTTGTGATTCCAATTGTTTAGCTTCCTCTGAATTTGAGAATAGCATCTTGGTAGGATCTCAACAAGGCAAAGAGCGAGTATTTGTCAAGAATTGTAGTAGTATTATAGCACTAATGCTTTATTCACTATAAAAATGAGTATCACATGTAGCAAACACTCCTCTCCTCTCCACTCCTAATTTGGAATGTTGCATTTGCATTTTTCATGATGCAAGTTTTAGATATTGAAGATGAAGTATGCAACAACCTTTTCAATACAACCTTTTGAGAAGTTAAACTAAAATAATAGTTAGCCCATACAAGAAACATGCACAATGCTAAGGCATGACGATAGTTGAATACAAAGTCAAAGAACTGTGTGAGCGGGTGTCTACAACCGTAACAAATATTGAAGGATTTTCACCCTTGCCCCCAACCTTTTCAAAAAAATTGACACGAGGTTAGTGTTCAAGGAAAGTTTCACGTGAATCACATTTAGGGTTGTACTAATAATAGTTTTGGAAGGAATGATAGATAGTTAAGTACTACATGCTCATATCCTTTTAGGTACATTGACATACTATTCAAGAACATTTGGTCCTTTTAATGCAAAACATCTTTGATATGTAAGGGAATAACAAAGAGGAATGTATTCAAGTCATACTTTGGTCATTCGATTTGCAGATAGACTTCTCAACCTTCACATTGTTCAATAAATTTTATAGATGTCTTTGATTGTTATATTAGACGCCATTTTTCACGGTCTTCTCTCACTCTATTCTGATTGTCAAAATTAGATTTCACGAGTATTACAAAATCTTAGTTTAAGTACTTTTGGTTAGTGGTAAATTATTACCACACGTTCTTGACCTCGAACAGTGGAACTTCAAATCAATATGTATCATATAAATAATCATGCATGGCATTTACAAATTATATAAATATAGACCTTATAATTTAATCATGTAGCATTAGGTATCTGATCCCTAATTGCTTGAATATCTTTGAAAAGTACACATGCATATATCAATGTTAAGAACTTTACATGTATATATTTATATTTATGCTGAAAATTATTTATTGTTACATTCCGTTATTGTTATAGTGTAACCGAGAGCTATTTTTAAGCTATGGCTCCATTTAGCTAAAAGAATATATGCATTATATATCATCTTAACTAATAATCTATCCATTTGAGACGTAGGGTAATATCAACTGCTATATCTTACAATGGCTTAGTTTATATGGTAATTGTTTGTTATCACTGAATGTAAATATCCGATTTTTTCATATATAATAAATCTTAAATGAATTTTCTCTTTTAAGTTCTTGTTTAGCAGGGAATTTGGAATGATTGTTGTGGCAATGATCCAGGTTCAAATTTTAATGGGCATGCTTTATTTTTAACAAATCTTAAATGAATTAAAAAAATAATATTAAAAATGAGTGATTATCCTAATCCATTGAAAGTTTTCCATTGCTAGAAAAATGGATTACAAAATTGCCATATATTTAATTTTTCATGCCTTGCAAATAAGAAAATAAACTAATTTTAAAAACCTAGTGTACCACATACATACCTTACAGTTTGAATAGAGCCAAAGCTTAAATGTTAATCGTCATTGTATATGTGAGAGTCTAAATAGGCACAATTTGAAGTTTTATCTTCATCATGTAATGTCTTCTCGTCATTGTATATGTGAGAGTCTAAATAGGCACAATTTGAAGTTTTATCCTCGTCATGTAATGTCATCATGTAATGTTTTCTCTCGATGGCTATATAATATTGCGTTGGCCATTGAATCTCTTTTGAGGTCATTCTTGTGTGAAAATTATTAAAATGAGTGTTTGCAAATCATATTGTTTTTAATTTTAAAGATTAATTAATCACCACATACACATATCAAGTTTTTCCATGTACACATTCACTTTATTTAAGGTAGATTTTTTGCAAAGATCTAATTTATTCTTCGTAGAGTTGGATAATTAGTGATAAGTTTCTAATGTCAAATTTAAACTTTATATTTGTAATATATAGTTTACTCTAAAAAAACCATTGGGGTTTCAACAATGTAAAATGTATTTCTAATATAAATGTTAGCATTTCTATAATGATATTAGATGTATTAATTTTGAATTTGCAATATAATAAATGACATATGTAAATATAATCTTGTTGGATATATATATATATATATATATAAAGCCATGTGAATATTTATAGTTTGTCTTAGAATTGATATTATTATAAAAATTACTATGTTGTTTTAAAGTCATTTTGTTTATTATGAAATAATTGTTAAAAACATAAAAAACATAAAATATTGATTTAAATTTATTTAAGATAACAATTTAATAAATTAATATTATGAAATAATTGTTAAAAAGATAAAAACATAAAAGATTGATTTAAATTTATTTAAAATATATTTCAGATAACAATTTAACAAATCAATATATAGTAACTATTATAGAAACTATTAATTTAATTTTCTTTTTAATAGGCTAAAATTGCATAAATAGTTGAAAATTGCCATTCAATCTCACTTGTACATTTGTTAAAGCAAGTGAAATAGAAATATGACCATTTTGTTTTTATTAATGTTCTTGATATCAAAATATTCCATCTCCTTAATATGGAAATGTTGGTCTTAAAACTAAAAATAAAGGGATCCAACACTTTAAATTTTAGGCATTTGCCATTTTAACAAGGTTAAAGTTAGTTACTTTAATAGTTGAAAGCTCAAACATAAAAAGTGGATGTTGTTGAGAGGTTGTGGGATTAATTCATGGGGAGTTTCACTAGTTTACATACATGTCTTAAGAATATTTTTTTGTAATAGAGACTGTGATGAAAATGTCTTGAGATTTTTTTTTTTGGAATAAAGACTGTGATGAAAATGTTACAGGATGTGTCCTAAAGTTGAAAAAAGTTTTGATTACAATTTATAAGCTTTTGATAATTAAGCAAAATATAATTAATTTTATGATTGCTAATAGTAGGTATGTTTTTTTTATGTATTAAATAATATATATGTAATATTATGATCACTAATAGTAGTTTATATTAGGCACAACCTGCCTTTCACTTTGAGAAGCTCAACATCCAAAGTATAATTGGAACTTAGGGTGCTATTTTCTAAGTAAAACATTTAATTTAACATTAAAATGACAAAAGTGATATCTTGGTTAGTTGTAGCAATATTTGTTGCTAGCAATTTCATTGGAGAATGAATTATTTTGTTAAGAAAATAATTGAATTTGTACTATAGAGAGTATTGGTCTTCTAGAAAAAAATTATGAAGTTGTAATATTAGGGGTATTGCAATTGAGTTCTCCAAGTGGCAAATATAATCTCATGTGTGCATAATTGAGGAATGATTTAAAGAGACTAGATTGAAAAAACATATGTATATGTGTATGCATCCCTTACAATGATGACTGGTAAATTAATAGAAATATTAGTAGTTGAGTAAAAGTTTTATTGCATATGTATTTTCATGTCATTATTGATGTTTTTATAGGCTCATAAACAACAATGCCAACCATTTCATTTTCTCACAAGGCATAAGACTAAGACCTAAGTTTGGTAACTTTGTAATTTATTGTTCGTTGGACATGTCAAAGTATTGAGTTTTAGTGATGAATACAAGATATTTATTTTCCAAAAAAAAGGGGTGGGTAGAATAATACAAAATTAATTCTTCATGATATATTAATTTATTAGAATATGTGTGGTTTTGTTTTTCTTCCAAAATTAATATCATTGTTAAAAAGTTTAAAACTATTTTTAAAGTGCACTTTTTTTTATTTAAATTTAACATGTAAGCAATTTATTAAATTCTAGTTTAAACACATATTTGTGTTGACTATCTAGAATATTCTATATATGTTTTAATTGATTGAAAGGGATTTTTTTGAAATAGTGGATTTGCTTTAGTCATATCCAATGCTAGACTTCAAAGCCTTAGTTAGTACATCTTTTGGTTTCAATATTTAAGATCATGTTGAGTTTTATTTCCAAATATTTTTAGAGTTATGCAGGGGACACCATATTCAGTGCTTTAGTTTAGAGACCATATTCAAACTTTAGTTTTATTTTTAGTAGGGATCTCATGCATCCATGGTAGATGCAACACTTAGAGCATGCATGGGAGAGTGATTGTTTCAAATGGGTACTTTATGATTTTGAGATGTGTTATTTAAGGGAAGTTTATTTTCTTAGGAACTCACTATTTTCAATAGTTGGTTGTAGTTTTGACTATCCATTTAGTGATTGTTCTAAAGGGTATTCTTTAATTTTTGAAAGTTTATTATTTTAGTAACTTACTATTTTGGTAAACCATTATAGTGTCTAGATATCCTTTTTGGAGGAGAGCATGTGCCACTTTTAGTGATGATGAGGAATTTTTTTTAGGGTTTTTATTTTTTAAAAGTGGTATATATGGATTGGTTCATGCGGAAATGGAGAAGAAAATCCCATAAATTTCAAGTAATTTCATCATAGTGAAAAATTAGAACTTTTTGTCACGTCTATAAATAATAATAGGTTGAATGAGTTCTACATGGAGTAGTGGGTTGTTTACTTGTGTGTGTAGGTTACCATGACTTGGTAGTGCAAGTTACTAGGTCCACGAGGAGATGCATTTTGGAGGGGGGATATTATCCATTATGCTTTTTCAGATTTCATTGTT
Organism: Picea sitchensis; assembly: GCA_010110895.2. Lineage (NCBI taxonomy): Eukaryota > Viridiplantae > Streptophyta > Pinopsida > Pinales > Pinaceae > Picea > Picea sitchensis. Next base: position 331,024 of record SNQJ01S0002534.1, on the reverse strand, counting down.
TCTATTTTGATCTTGTTCTCGGTGGCTATCGATGGCCACCCACCTCTGCCATTGACTCATCATAGTTCTCCATCTTGGTCGTTTTTGTTATGATTTCTGGGTGCTAAACTTTTAGGGCCATTTTGAGGCCTTAAATGATGTGTTTTGGACATTCAAGGGCCAGGGGTGGCAATAGATTGCATTGGCCTTGCCAAGAATTGTACTTCTCAGTTAAATCTTTCCAATGAACTATTGTGCACCCCAAAAGAAGATTGTATACAAAAGTTGTGCCCCCGAGAAGTTGGTGTATCAATTAACTACCTTGGGGCCTACAAACATTTTGGCACTTCGCCTCCCAGGGCTAGGGTTATTTACTGTTAGGGTTCTTGATTTATGTTAAAAGGTCATTCTTTTGACCTCTTGTGATATCATTTTGCAAATGAGTGCAGACAACATTTCTCTTCAGATATAAGCTACCACCATTCTAGCTAGTTTGTGTTCTACAATATTCTACTATTTTATTCATTAATAGAAGTTGGGTTTCACTGTATTTCTGTGTTCTTTGCTATAGTATTTTTTGTATCTCTTTGCATTCTCAATATAATTCAGATTAGTGGCATCAGAGTAGTCTACTCCTTGTTATTTCTCGTTGCATGTCCTTAACGAGGTCAAGGTATAGATAGTTGGGTCTCAAGCTAGTTTCACTTGGGGATGACCGCTCTCACTAGCCCAAACAACCTCCCATGGTGTAAGAAAAGAGAGATGGCGAAGCAAGAGATCCTTTCAAAATGTTGCTCGAGAAAGCCCTTGTGTGACGATGAAACAAGATGATGGACAACTTCACCTAGATCCTTTGACGAGTGCAAATAGCAAGCAAGGCACCTTCAACAAGCAACCATTTCGGAGGTGCAACACCCTTCAAGGTACACGTTAACTTTGATATCTTCTTATTTGAAGGCCAGATAGATGTAGATGATTTGGAGAAATCACTAAATCTATTAGAAGGGTATTACTCTGTTCAAATTTTTTCCAACACTAAAAAGATTATGCACTCCTTAAATCCCTCCCCCATGTCAAATATTGGTGGGAATGTTATTGGGAGAGACATAAAAGACAATTCGTTGGCATTTGGGACATGACCCACTTGGGTGGCATTTGTTGATGCCCTCAAGTAGAAGTTCTATCATGTTGGAAACTATGATGACCAATACACGAGATGGATGACTTTGTTTCAGGAAAGAGATTGGTTGGTGTTGGAATACACTATCATCTTTCATACCTTATGCCCAAAGCTAGGTATCAAAGACTCCAAGTGACACTTGGTTATGAATAATCGTAGTGGCCTGCACGAGTACATCCAAACTAAGATGGGTCTCTTGGACATCTCTTCATTGGGAGTCGTTTATCGATATGCCGTCAAAATCGAGCATAAATCTAAACAACTAAATTAGTAGTTTGGTTCTACAAATCTGCAACAACAAAAGCATGGAAAAGGTGGCCCTAACTCACAGAACAAGGGACAAAACAAGGAAGACCAACCTCAAGACAACCAATTCAAGATGCATGCAAAGAAGGGCAAGGTGAAGATGAAGGACACTGAAAAATGGTGTGATTTACACAAAATTCCTTGGCACAACACTGATGAATGCCACTCAAAACAATCATTGTTGGTCGAGCTTAAAGAAAAAGAGACGAACCCTGACTTGGACTCTGATTCAGAGAAGGTTAAGGGAAAGCATATCATTAATGCAGAATCTAGTGCTACCATCTCAACTGCAAAAATCGAAACCAACAAGTCAAAGGAGCTTCAGAAGGGGGAGCGCCTCTTCCATTCACAAATGTGGGTGAAGGGAACACCACTGCATTTCATTGTTAACAACGAGAGCTAGAAGAACCTGATCTCGATCGAGGTCATCAAGAGATTGAAGTTGTCGACAATGCCACACCACTAATCATACACCCTCTGTTGGCTAAGCTAGGGACGAGACTTTCACATCAACCAACACTGTTGCTTGTCCTACAGTATCAAGCCCTTCAAAGATGAGGTACTGTGTAATGTTTTTCTACTCAAAGTTTGTGATGTTCTTTTAGGACAACCTTATATGTGGAAACGTCACGTTGTTTATGAGTTCCAACCCTATAGTGTCATTATCACTTTGGGGGGTTAGCCCTATAGTGTCAGTATCACTCTGAGGTGTTAGCCCTACAGAGTACTTGAGGTAGTTCTGACTACTACAATTTCATTGATTTCAGTAAAACAATGCCAAAAAGTAATCTCACAAACTGTGAAGTTTGTCATATTCATGGTTCGGTTAGAAGGGGAACAAAAGGTCACTATGAACACCACAAATTCAACACAAGGTCTCTCTACACAACAAAAAAAGGTGGACAAGATTGTAAAGGAATACAAAGACCTCTTTGCTTCACCTATAGGGGTGCCTCTACATTTTCAGGTCAAGCATCCCATTTATTTGATACTTGGTGCTCCCTTTCCCAATGGTCCAATATATAGACTCTCCCTTTTGGAGAATGAGGAAATAAAGTGTCAAATTCATGAGTTCATCCGCAAGGGCCACATTCGAACAAGATCCTCACCTTTTGGTAGCCCAAATGTGTTGGTGCAGAAGAAGGATGGAACGTGGAGGCTCTGTATTGATTATAGAGCCATGAATAAAATCACTGTCAAGAACCGATACCCGATCATTGGCGATCTTCTTGATCAGCTCAAGGGTGCCAAGTTATTCAACAAGATCAATCTGAATTCAAACTATCCCCATGTTCCGATATAATCAATTAATGCATGGAAGACAATTTTCAAATCAAAAGAAGGCCTCTTTGAGTGGTTGGTCATGCCTTTTGGCTTAAGTAATGCTCCAACTTCATTCATGAGGATGATGGTTGATATTTTGCAGCCATTCACAAACTCTTTTGTGATAGTCTATTTGGATGACATCCTTATCTTCAACCAGACCTGGACAGAGCACTTGCAACACATTCAACAGGTCATGAGTACCTTGTGACAACACAAGTTATATGGCAATCTGGAGAAATGTTCATTCAACATGAAACGAATCCAATACTTAGGATACATTATGGATGAACATGGGGTGCATATGGACCTAGCCAAAATCCAAGTCATTTGCGATTGGCTAGCCTCGATAACTCCAACCCCAACGACTCTAACACATCTTCATAGCTTCCTATTCCTCGCCAACTTCTACCGCATGTTCATGTTGAGTTTCTCTCATATAGCTTGGCCCTTAAGTAAAGTGACCAAAGGGGGGGCTAAAGCCAAGTTTGCTTGGTCTGGATCTCGACAGAAAGCATTCGAGGATCTGAAAACCCGCTTGTGTTCCGCACAAGTCCTCACATTGACAAATCTACAACAACCGTTCGAGATTGAGACAAATGTCTTTGACTATGCTATCTTTGTCGTCCTCACTCAATGGGAACATCTGGTTGCCTATCATAGTGAAACATTCTCTGATGTTGTTTGCAGGTACCCCACCTATGACAAAGAGATGTACTCCATTATGCAAGGATGCCAACAATGGAAGAATTACATTTCAGGCAAAGAAACACTCATCGACAATGATCACAAGCCTCTGCAATTCACGCAAACACATGGAAAGCTACATAATGACAACCATTAGAAATGGTCCACATAAATACAACAATTCCACCTGAATATTAAGTACAAGAAGGGTAGTTCCAATCGTGTTTCCTATTGTCTCAATCGACCCTCGATTGTCGCCCTCACCATAGTTCTTAAATCTTGTGGGAACAAGACATCTGGGTGGCTACAATTATACAACAGTGACTCTGACTTCGTTGCTACTTATCAAACTCTCAGTGTTGGGAAACAAGTTATGGACTTCCACATCTAGGATGCTCTCTTGTGTTATCTCGACCATTTTTGTGTTCCTTCAAGAAAACATGCAAAGATAATTTGGGAGGCGCATTACATTCAAGTGGCAGTGTACTTCAGGGTGGAGAAGACAATAGCAGTACTTCAGAATCATTTCTACTAGCCCATGTTTTGAGATGACATCGTCCAATACATCAATTTGTGCACGTTTTGTGCCATCGTTGAGTTCTCCATCAAGAAGAAAGGGTTGCACACTCCTCTCCTTGCACTAGACAAGCCTTGAGAGTCTGTCTCCATGGATTACATGTCAGGGTTTCCCTCCAACATACATGGTCACGATTGTGTTTTTGTTGTCATTGATTGGTTCTCTAAGATGGTCATTTTGACACCCTATAAAAAGAGTATCATAGTCGAGGCCATTGCTAAACTCTTATTTATGCATGTTTGGGTTCATTTTGGGATACCACGGACCATCATTTCATATAGGGACAACAGGTTCCTCAACACCTTTTGGTTCAAGCTATGGTCTCTGATGGACACCAAGTTGACCAAATCCACTACCTTTCATCCCCAAACATATGTACAAATAAAGGTGGTTAACATGATGATTGTGCATATCCTACACATATACAACTCCAAGCATCCACGTACATGGGATGAAAGCCTCCCATATGTTCAAAATAGTTATAACAACGCCCTCCACGACTCTATTAGCCACAACCCTTTTTAGGTGTTCTTGGGGTTTTAACCACTGACCCCCATTGATGTAGCTCTGTCCATTTCAACTTCCTCAACTGCGTCCTCCCATGCTCAAACCGAGGCCGACAAAGAAGCCAAATTCATTGAATGGATCCAACGCCTCCAACAATAGGTTCATGATATCTTGGAGAAGGCCAATGCCAAGTATAAGAAACGACACGGCCAACATCAGGTTCCTTACAAGTTTCAAGTTGGTGACTAGGTGTGGTTGCATTTACAGAAATAACACCTCACTAGCCTCCACAAGAAGCTCAAACCACTTTGATATGGGCCTTACACCATCACCAAGGTTGTGGGTGGCAATGCTTTCGAATTGAGTAGTCTTCCTTTCCTTGGCTTCACCCAGTATTTAATGTGGAGCTGCTTTGACCATATTTCCCAATGAGCTACTATGGGTCCTAAAACTTTTGACACTTTGCCTCCTAGGGTTAGGGTTTTGGACCGTTAGGGTTCTTGCTTTACATTAAAAGACCATTCTTTCAGCCTCTTGTGATATCCTTCTACGAATGAGCGTAGTCGACATCTATTTCTCTGTAACGAACCCCGCCGTTACGACAACAAGCCTTGCATAACAAGTACGATTTTTTTTTTCTTTTATGTAGGAAAGTAATAATGACAATACATCCAAACATTGCAACACGACAACGAACACAATGCATGCAAATCACGCAACAATAAACTTAACGACCTAACATACTAGCACATGATGCAGCGGCAAGAAACATATGACATTCAATCAGACGAAGAATAAAAACGACTATCTGTTTGTCCTACCCTGCATGGTTAGGACCTCCAGGACATATAAGCAACACTCCAGTCCAGGTTCCCATCAATTTTGACCATTTAAGGTCTCAAAGCTAGCCATTATTCTGAGGAACAAGGAGGTGTCTACATCCTGCCCAACACAAGCAAGACCACACCTACTAAACTAAAGCAACATCAATCAATCCAAATGTAACAGTTTTAACGACACAAGTAGCTAGAACCGTCCCGACGAGCGGGAGACAATCACAGTAACGTTACAAAACAAGTACAACCTTACTTACAAAAACAACATCATCCACATTAGGAGGCACATGATCCTAAGCCAGGTTTCATATGCGCTTATTGATCAACGTGCGCAATGAACCAATCATAAGGTATCACGTCGCCACATTGCGACAAAGGCGCTAGGGACCCATGTGCAAACAAAATAATTCTAAACCTTCAACCAAACATAAAATCCAACTGACACTGACATACATTAAGGAAATTAAAACCATTGATCTAATGCAACACAATTCGTTTAACTATCATGAAGGAAATATTTCCATAACCACATCAATGATTCCAATATGTTCCCAATTAGCTCCCTAGTGTAGAAGCTATCAATTATTAACAAGCGATAATCGCAATTAACCGACTAAAACTGTTATAAAATATTTAAATAATAAAAAGGGATATCCACATTATTCATGATTAAACGATTTAAACTGTGGTGGAAATAATTAAACAACTAAAAATGGGATAATCACCCTATTCATGATGAAACAATTACCTGTAGTAAAACGATTAATCTAGTGTAAGCGCTAATCACAATTAAAACCTTAACACTGTTAAACAATCAACTGATCTAAATGGGATAACCACCATATTAGATTCCCTGCCATAAATCCAGCTACCATAATCATAACTTAAAAACGTTTCTAAAATATAGAATTAATGCCAGCTCTAACCACTCAATATTTAAATATTTTGGGTGTTTATTAGAAACTCTGTATAATAATAAAATCTTTGTGTAATTACATCTAAATCGTTGAGTAGTTATTAAAGGGATAGTAAGATCCTAGCGTAGTTAGACCACAAATTGGTGCACCAGTTAACATTGCGCATGTACAGGTGCAACTGTAATGATCCCAAGCCATTATGCAAGGATCATCACTATTTTGGTGTCTTTTCTAAAACTTTTTCTGAGTGAGGTATTTCGTCAAACAGTTTGTTGATCAATTTGTTTAGATGTGTTTATATGTGTGTATGCAACAAATAACAGAAAGAGATAACCATGGAACATACCTCAACC